>SNQJ01S0100187.1:7213-38117 GCA_010110895.2 Picea sitchensis | reverse complement strand
TAAATGATTTTCTAATTCCTTTTTTGAAAAAACTCAATCTAGATAAAATTCTAAAATTCTAGATCCACTGAATATTTCCAAATTTAATGAAATATGTGTTAACCAAATATTTAGTCATGAAATTAATTAATTAACTAATTAAACTAATATACTTTAAACAAATATTAAATCGGGACAATTAATTAATTAATTAATTAACTAATATACATTAAACAATTATTTAAATCATGATAATTGATTAATTACTTAGGGTTGTCACATACACCCACCCTTCAGGAAACTTCATCCCGAAGTTAAAGTATTTTAAAATACAAGGGAAAAGACATGGGGTTCACACATTCATATCCAATAAACAACATTTTTAGTAAGTAAGGCAAGAAGACTCATACATATTAGTGTACATGTACAAGAAATGCATGTGTAGCTAGTACATACAAGTCTCGTGCATGTACTAATAACAATAACTATCACCCCTGTAGTACTTTATGTATGCATCCAATCCAATCAACAAGACTATTCATTTTATAAAAGATAATAAACCAATGAAATGTTTGTGAATTCCCTTAATTACAATAATCTAGCTCAACAATTTTATTTAAACAATTGTGCTTTGGTTACGCAATTATGAATATTCATATATACTCATTTTCTTTTCAGAAGGAAAAACAATAAATTCCATTATAAGATGAATCTCCATACACTCTCAACTATTTATATTCATCCTTACTCCCTAGCTTACTTCCATATTCCATTCCTATCCTTCCTCTGCTGGACTATCTTGGAGCATCAACTATATTGACCTAACTCCAAATAGAACCCGTAAGCGAAAGTGTCACTATCTTGACCAAGCTTTCCAAGAAAGCAACTGACAGTCATCATCACACATCTAGGGGAGCGTGAGCTAACATCGTTCTTCCATGACTCCAGGTTTTGGAGGATACACGGTGGGAAATGCCTCCACCCCTCCTAATAAGACTTGGGTCCACACCCTACAATGGAATATACAGTGGCACCGTGTTGCTGGGAGTTTTGTCATCGTTTATTCAGTTTTGGGCAGTCTCACCTCCTGAAATCCTTAACTGGGCCACATATCATAGCAATGCATCCAAACCAATATAATTTCACATAAAAAGATTCATACCATATTGTTTCTCGGCCAGTGGTCATGACATCCACTTTTATTATCATTATCCCTTGGCTATTTCATAGCCCAATGACCTGCAGATTAGTTTATAACACATACTCATACATATCTATGCATTATCATCATGTAATTGCATACAACCATAATTTCAATTCTGTATCCACGTACCAAAAACTTTAACATCAAAATTTTCAAGTTAGAAATAGATCTCATAATATCCCCATAATTCAACTAACGTTACACATTCAGAGAATTATCATTTACATAATAGGTTGAATCATATCCAACATCATTCAAATAGCATTTAAACCTTCATAGGATTCACATCAACACAATATATCACATCATATCCATTATCATCAATAACATCTAAACATTCATATAATTTACATTCACACAGTAGATCACATCATATCCATCATCATTCAAATAACATTTAAACATTCATACAGGTTTCTAGGTCTTAAAAGTTCAAGTGTATCATTAATAGTTTCACTGTGAATAAAAAAAATAAAGATGATTAGGCCTCAGGTAATCCTAGTTGTCTAAGTCAAAGGGTGGTGCTACATACACCCAACCTTTGAGAAACATATTCTCGAGGTGGTCAAAAAATGTGAGGGATAATCTCGTCGTAACGTCTCGACATCGTCCCAAGTAGCAGATCCTGAACTAAACTTGTCCCATTGGACCTTAACTTGGTCTACCAGAAATTTCTTGAGCTGTCAGACTCTATGATCCAATATGCGTAATGGTTCTACTGTGAGGGTTCTTGCGTCCAATACCTTCAATTCCTTCCAATTTAGTTTATGTGATTCATCAGCAACATAATGATGTAAAACAGATACATGAAAAACATTATGATTTTTATGCAAGTGGGGTGGCAGTATGAGATGGTAGGCAATGGGTCCAATTTTCTCTTGGATTTTGAATGGTCCTATAGATCGAGGTGACAACTTTGTCCCCTTCCCGAAACGTACGGTACTCTTATTAGGCCTGATACAAATGAAAACCTGATCTCCCACTTTATAACTTCGATCAGTCCTGTGTGCATCTGCATAACTTTTCTGTCTATCTTGTGCTTCCTTTAGTCTCTACCTAATCTGAATCACCTATTCCTCCATCTCTTGAATCAATTATGGACCAATTTTCACTCGATATTTTAACCTCTCCCAACTCAATGTTGTTCTGCATGGCCTTCCATACAGAGCTTCATAGGGTGGCATTCCGATTGAGCTATAAAAACTGTTATTGTAGGCGAACTCTACCAAAGGTAGGTACTTCTCCCAATGGGTTTGATTATCCATAACATACATCCTAAGCATGTCTTCCATAACCTGATTTACTCTCTCAGCTTTCCCATCTGTTTCAGGATGATAAGATGTACTTGAGTTCAACTGAGTCCCCAACGCTGACTACAAACTTGTCCAAAACCTAGAAGTGAATCTAGAGTACCTATCTGAAATGATCTTCTTAGGTACCCCATGCAAATAGATGACCTCACCTACAAACACGCGTGCCACATCAATGCCATCGTAAGTGTCTCTAACCGGAATAAAATGAGCACTCTTGGTTGACTTATCAATTATTACAAGAATGACATTGTTTCTAAGAGATGTGAGTGGAAACCCCACAACAAAATCCATAGAAATGACTTCCCACTTGGACATAGGAACATCATGTGGTTGTAGGAGGCCTGTCGGGTGATGGTGGTCGGCTTTCACTTGTTGACACACTAGACACTTGGCGACGAAATGGACTACATCGCGCTTCATTCCTACCCAGAAGAAGAGCTTCCTCATGTCTGCGTACATTTTATTCACACTCGGATGTGCGCAATAAAGTGCTCTATGGGCTTCCTTCAATATGATGCTTTGAATTTCCCCACCTTTAGGGATGTACATCCTTCCTCAATATATAAATAGTATGTCTGCTTCCAGACTATATCCTTCATACTTTGGATCTAATTTCCTCCCACTATAGAGGTTTGAGGTAACCTTTAAATACCAACTGTCTCCAAGGAGTTGCGTCAACACATATTCCCTGAGATTGAATTTTAAGGGTACCAAGGAGAAGACACGTGGTCTCCTGCTCAAGGCATCTGTGACCACATTTTATTTTCCCTTGATGTAAGAAATACCAAAATCATACTCACTCATGAACTCACTCCATCGCCTTTTCCTGGAATTTAGATCCCTTTGAGTGAAGAGATGTTTTAAACTTTGATGGTCCGTTTTGAGCTCAAAGTTTTGCCCCACTAGATAGTGCCTCCAATGTTTTAGAGCTAGCATTACAACTTCCAACTCTAAATTATGAGTAGCGTAAAGCTCCTTGTGTTTCTTCAAATTCCTTGATGCATAATCTATCACTCCTCCATCCTGCATTAGCATGACCCCCAACCCTTGCTTCGAGGCATTTGTGTAGACTGTGAAGTCCTTTTCTATATCCGACACTCGTAGAATTGGCGCACTAGTTAGTAACCTCTTAAGCTCGATGAATGCAATATCACATTCTTCTTCCCATTCATACCTCTAACCCCCTTGCGCTACAAAGTGGTGATGGATTTCGCTATTTTAGATAACCCTTCTACAAATCTACGATAATAACCTGCTATCCCCATGAAGCTTCTTACCTCATGAGCATTTTTCGGCACCGACCATTCCATAATGGCCTTTACCTTTTCTAGGTCCACAGAGATTCCTTCGTCGGAAATGATATGACCTAAGTAGTGGATTTCTTTCTGGAAGAAGGAACACTTCGACAACTTCCCATACAATTTTTTCTCTCTAAGGAAAGACAACACCACTCGCAAGTGTTCCTCATGCTTTCTTTTGTTCTTGGAATAGATGAGGATATCATCTAAAAGGAATTGTACAAAGTGGTCTAAATACATACAGAATACACCATTAATGAGGCTCATGAATACTTCTGGCACATTGGTCAGTCTGAAAGGTACTACAACAAACTCGTAATGCCCAAACCGAGTTCGAAAGGTAGTTTTAGGAATATCGCCTTCCTTAATCCTTAACTGGTGATACCCTGATCCCAAATCATTTTTTGAGAGTACCGCTACTCCTTTCATCTGATCAAAGAGATCATCTATCCGTGGCATTGGGTACCTATTTTTCACTGTAGCACGATTCAAGTCCCTGTAATCTATACACAGACATAAGGAACCATCCCTCTTCTTCACAAAAATTACTGGTGCACCCCAAGGTGAGACACTAGGCCTTATTATCCCTAAGTCGAGTAGCTCTTTCAACTATATCTGCAACTCACAGTGTTCAGGAACTGTCATTCGATACAAAGTATTGGAAATTTGTTTTGCACCAGGTTTTAGCTCAATAGTAAAATCAATCTCTCTCTCAGGAGGTAACCCTGGTAACTCGTTTGGAAAAACATCTTAAAACTCTGACAATACTGGGTATTGATCCAAGGAGGGTCCTTTCCTTTCACTCACTGCTTCCACTACATAAAGTTGACACCCTTGCCTCATGCACCTCTTAACCTTCATAGTTGAGATAAAACATAGAGACACCTTTCTCCATACACCATGGATCTCTATTGGCCTTCCTTCATCGTCAACACAAAGAACCCTTTTTACGAAACAGTCTACCACAACTCGATGTGCTTCTAACCAATCCATTCCAATGATTAGGTCATACGTCTCGAGGGAAGTGACTTATACCTTCAACTTGGTAGTACACAATCCCAGGTCTATTAGACAATTATCAATGCTAGGTCCTACTGCTTGTTTTCCCCCTGAAGCCATCTCGACTTGCTTAAATTCATCGTGCTCGTATGCTGCCAACCCACTCCTTTCTAATGCATATGGTGAAATGAAACTATTTGTAGCACCAGAATCAAATAAAAATTTAACATTGATATGATTTAACGTACCTGAAGATTCCACCACCGTGGATTGATGTTCAACTTGGTGATTATTAACTGCTGCATAAATCTGGTGGCTGCCACTTGCTCTTCCCATCGGGGCCTTTCCTTCTCTATGCACAAATCCTTCTTGTAATTATGGGCAGTCATGCTGGTAATGGGGTCCTCCACACCCCCAACACGTAACACGAGATGGAACCTACGCATTGCTCTGTGACGGTTTATGAAATGAGTTCCTTCCCCTAGAATTCCTGCCCCTACTAGTTGTTCCCTGAGATGGTCGTGGACCTGCCTGCGTCGTTGGTGATGAATGGGATGTTGCACTCACTGCCATTGAAATACCTGTGGTGACTGTCCTTGGTGCGACTCTATTACCATATGGAGGTGGCCTGGAGCTCCCTCCCCTAGAGAATTTCCTAGGGGCCTTCCCCAGGAATCCAGGACGATGCAGAAAGGTCGGCCTCATACCTCCATTCAATTTCATGTGTTCCTCAGCATAACTTTCATTTTCTACTACTTCTTCTATTGAAGACAGTTTCCACATCCGTTCCATGGCCCTTATCTTAGGGTTTAACCCATAGACAAAGACTTATGCCTGTTTTTGATCATTATCCATATACGAAACATATTTTACCAATTCCATGAACCTGATCTCGTACTCTTCCACAGTCCTATTTCCTTGTACTAGAGCATGAAATTCTCCCACCTATTGTTCCTCATAGTAAGCTGGTAGATATTTCCTTCAGAATCTTTCCTCAAAAATTTCCTAAGAGATGGTGTCTAGGGTAAGGTGCAACTGCCTCTCCAGGTTGCCCCACCAATTCAAGGCACTGCCTCTCAACTGAAAAATCGTTATCTTCGCCTTTTATGTTGATGGATAGTCTTTTAAGGTGAAACACCTTGTCATGCCTTCCAACCATGCCTCTACACGTTCACTGGCATGACCCCCGACAAACTCTGGAAGTTTGATCTTCGACAGTTCTCTAGTGATGTCTTCGGGTGGAGGCCCTCACCTTGAATCCCTCGACGCTTTAGGATTACCCATTCCATATGGTGGGGGCTCCACTTCGATCCTAGTTGGTTGAAACCCCTTTAAAGTCTCATTTATGGCCTCCAAAGAGTGCATAATGAGATCTAATTCAGGTGATGGTGGTGGCGACATTGGCAGTCCCTGCGACGATGCCCCTCTGCCTTGATTTCCTCTCATCTTAACCATCCTGTATAATTGAATCTGCATCAACCAAAGTTTGTTAGGGAGAGTCTAGGGTAGTTCACATTTGCGCAATTTAAACTTGAAAATAGGGTTAGGCATAAGTTTTTTTTTACTTGTCTGTAAATAGACGTTACTCTCTTTAGGGGAAGTGGCTAGGTCAAGATCAAAAGCCTCTAAGCTCGATGTTTTCGCCTAAGGAAACTAATGAATTTCGTGTACGTGATCAACACATTTAACCTATCAATATTATCATGTCACAGTGGTGTACGGTCTTTGGTGAAAGCTCTCTACTCGGTGGATAGGTCATCGGTTCATAACTTGTCTATTCCAATAGAAATTTAATCAATAAAATAATAAATTTTATTAGTATCATAATCTTATGTTAATCATTAAATATTTTTAATTATGTTAATGTTAATTACATAACTAATTAATTAATCATTCAATTACTAATTAATTAATTACTCTTATTAAAGCATTGAAATAAAAATAAAAAATTGTAATTAATTATTTAAAAATAAAAAGAAATTAAAATTGAAATTAATAAAAGAAATTAAATAAAGTGATTAAAACATAAATTAGATTTTAATCATAATACAATTTATAAAATAAATAAATAATAAAAATAATAAAATAATAATAATAAAAAAAATTAGTAGGGCATGCATGAAGCCCATGTGTCGTCCCGGGCTCTTTTTCCCCCTAAATCCCTAGTATGCCTTTACTCCTAGTCATTTCTCATTCCTTCCAGACCACCTCTTCCTCTGCAACTGGAGGTCGAGGGTTCATTTTTCGTTTGTTATTTTTTTTTTCTTTCTATTTTGAAAGGCACCATGGTTGGAGGTCTTCAAGCCTAAACAAGCTAGCCAAGTCTCTTATGACTTCCTTATCTATATTAATTTTTTGCTTCTTCTTTATTCTTAGATTATCTCTCAAATTTTTGTGGCCGACCGTTTCGTCGTTGTGTTGCAGGTTCTTGGCTTGGTTTGGGCGCTGACTTGACTACTGGTTGCGAGTTCAAAACCCATGAGCCCCCACTCATTCTTTTATTTTGGAGTTGGGCCTGTGTGTAATATGTTGTGCATGGTGTAATATGTTGTGACTGGACGCGTATGTAAATGTGTTGAACCTGCATAGAATAGATCTAGCTAGAAAATACTACACACATTTGCAGAGAGAAATTGAGAAAGAAGAAGCAAGATAGAAAGAATGGAAGAATTCTCATTAACTATATTCCACACTCAAAGAGTGAATAATTTACAATATATATATAGGATAAATGAGTAACTAATCAGCCATAATGGTGGTCTAGATTGATCTAGACAAACACCAACAGTTACAAGAGTAAACTGCCACCTAGTCAAGTCTCTCAGGCAGTTACGGGAGTGAACTTCCACCTAACTGAGTTAACTAGTCAACTAGTCTTCAGTTAACTGACTGGACAAAGAGTAGTGATTTGGTGATGATCTCAATGTTGCATGGTGACAAAACCAATTCAACATCTAAGCTCAACTCAACTAGTCAAACTGAAGTGTCAACTGAAAGAGAATATTCTCCAGGTGGAATATTCTACCCTAAAATATAGGAGACTAGATAATAACTAATTTTGACTAATAAACAAGGAATAACCTTAGGAAAAATAAATCCTAGGTGTGTGTGAAGTAACTCCAACACCCCCCTTGAACATCACTATGGTGAAAATAATGAATGGATCCTGGCTACGAGGCCATGTTAGGTACCCAAATACAAAAGATACAGTGAACTAAATGAGGAAAGAGGGAAAACCTCATGGGAACAAAACCCCCCTCAAATTACAATGCATAAAATAAAAATAAAAAGAAAAAGAGAAGGAAAAAAAAGCAGTTGCTAAGCAACCATGTCCTTCACTCCAAGAAGACCTCACAACTGTGCAAGTTTGCACTCTTTGAAGATTTTGTTGAAGATGTAGATGTCTGCATGGATCTGATGAGGTATATGCATCATTGATATTTCCACACATATCCACTTTATCTTCTTGTAATGAAAAATATGCAAATAAATTTTGGATAAAATTTTGAAAACCATGCGGTCGTTTCCAGAAAAATGCTGAAATTTTGTTTATGCAACTTTGTCTCAGAAAATATCAGAATGGCGTCTGATGTGCGTGGATCTCTTTTTGTCTCCTAACATGCATTCATGGTGCATGCAAAAGTGTTTTCATGTGACTCCTGAGATGCATGCCATATATATTCCACATTAATTTCAAAAAATAAATTTGAAATAGAGTAGACATCATCTTCAATTATTGGAATACTAATTTCTACAAAAACTTTTGTAGAAGACTCTTCATAATAAGAGGTTTGATCTTCTGATGGATTCTCTTCTAGCTCTATCTGTTCGACCTTCTGCATGAAATATTCACAATATTATTTATTCCCAAATAGAACCTCCAATATGGTCCATAATTCATTTGAATTCAATCCTTGTGATTCTTCATATACTTGATGGAAAAGTTCGAGAGAAACAAACATGTCGATACTTCCTATGGCCATATCTTGTCTATTGAGAAAGTCATTTTTCTCATTGACAGAATCGAGCTCTACTTCCATTTCCATAGTTATTTGGTACAAGCCTCTGCATCTAAGATGAAGCAAAATTTTTGGCTTCCATTCCAAATAGTTATGAGGGGTGAGAAGTATTTCCGGAAAATAATCCATCTTTTTATTGTCTTTAATCTTTTGTACCTACAAAAAATGATTTGGTGTAGCTTTTTCTTAGCAGTACGTTGGCTATGATACCATGTAAATGTGTTGAACCTGCACATAATAGATCTATATAGAAAATACTATACACATTAGCAGAGAGAAATTGAGAAAGAAGAAGCAAGATAGAAAGAATGGAAGAATTCTCATTAACCCGTATTCCACACTCAAAGAGTGAATAATTTACAATATATATATATAGGATAAATGAGTAACTAATGAGCCATAGTGGTGGTCTAGATTGATCTGGACACACACCAACATTTACAAAGGTAAACTTCCACTTAGTCTAGTCTCTCGGGTAGTTTTGGGAGTGAACTGCCACCTAGGCGAGTTAACTAGTCAACTAGTCTTAGGTTAACTCATTGGATAAAGTAGTGATTTGGTGATGATTCAATGTTTCATGGTGAAATAACCAATGCAACATCTAAATTCAACTCAACTAGTCAAACTGAGTGTCAAGCCGAGAAAATATTCTCAGTGGAATATTCTCCTAAGTATATAGGAGGCCCCGGATGAAGCTAATTATGATAATAAATGAGGGAATAACCTTAGGAAAAATAAATCCCTAGGTGTGTGTGGAAGTAACTCCAACTCCCCCTGAACATGGTGAAAATAGAGGTGTGTGTGAAATAACTCCAACAACATAGTGCATGATGTATGCCCCTTTATGAGCTCCCTGCTTGGACGCCTTGTGTATACTATCCCGTGATTTCATATGAGATGTGATTTCATATATTTCTCAGGTTATTGTCCTGTGTGCTTTCCCTTTGGACTTAGAGATTGGTCTCAATTCCCATTATTTTACCGAAACAATATAATCCCTGTAAAAAAAATGGGTCGAACGCGTAGTGCAAGAAAAATTTCTCTCGTGGTCTGGCTTGGCCTGGCCTTTGGCCTAAACTTTGGTGCTGGTTTTTTATCTATGTAATGGTTGATGGATTTGTGTTGTGTGATTTCTTAGGGATTAGCTCTATAATTGGATATTGGGTCTGGATGTGTAGCATACTTAGAGACACTCATTGTGGGCTACTCCTCCATGGCTTAACGCTTGGTTTTGAACGTTGGCTTTAGTGTTAAAAGCTGGTTGGTTTTGATGTGTAGTGCACCTTATTTTGGGTCCCTCTTGGCTTGGTGCTTGGTCTCTATTTGGGCATTGGGGTTGAGAGTTATGATTTGTTATGTGTTGGCTTGTGATGAGACATATGGAGTTTGGTTCTTAGCTTCGTAGACTTGGAGGTGGGCCTCCATCCCAATAATTTTTATTGTTATTATTATTATTATTATTATTTTTAATTAAATATATATATACATGCAGTGAGCATAACAGTTCAGCTAGATAATGCATTGATCATAGAAGTGCTCCTCCTCTAGGTTACTTGGTACTTGTGTGTTATGATTTGACTTGATAATGTATGAACTCTAATCCATGTTTCATGTTGATGTGAGGTCAGCAGCTTGACAATACTAATAGATATTGAATCACGAAGGAGTGGCTGGCCCAATAATTTTTTCTATTATTACTTTTGTTATATATCTCTTATATATATATATATATATATATATATATATATATATATATATATACATATAGCTCTATCTCCATGCTTGGGCTCCATGGAAAGCTTTGTCTCTTGGGCTAGGTGATGAATTAGAGTTTGGGTTTCGAAATGAAGGTTGGTTCCAAAAACCCAATATTTTTATGCATAGAGCACTATAACCGACCCTCGCGGTTTCGTGGTACCAATATTGTAGTAGCTCTTACTCTTATCCAGTCAGAAACAATATGGTATAGGGAGCAAGCTATAATGTCACTGGCAACAACTCTTCTCATACAGGTTCATCCTGTACAAAGCCCCAGGAAAGTCTAGGTCACTTTACACAGCTAGGATCTAGTGAAATGTTTGAATAGGAGAGCCAAGCCAGTAGCATATATACATATATAATGAGATATTTATTGGTATACAATATTTTTTTCAACATGTTTTCGAATCCTCTTTTTCATAATGGACCGTATCAAATTAAGATTAGTTTAAGTGGTCTAGGTGCTAGCTTGGTGTTGTTTATGCTTTGACTGAGATTCTTGGTGGGATTGAGGTGGTTGGCATATATGAATGACTTAGATTTGGAGATTGGGCTTAAAGGCCCAATTTTTTTTATCTTTGATCTACTTTTTTTTTATTTTTATTTTATTTACTTTTACTCTTATATATATATATATATATATATATATATATATATATATATATATATATATATATATATATATATAGTTATATATTGTTTCCCACTTGCGATGGGCATATGCGCTTGTCTTTGGAGACTTATGTATTAGTTTTTGCTCGACATGTGGATTAGTAGACTTTGGTAGATAGGTAATGAGTTGGGATTAAAAAGGATTAGGATATCACACTCAAATACACACCACCTTTACTTTTACTTGCTTATAATATTATATTATATATATATATATATATATATATATATATATATATATATATATATTTGTTTTATTCATCATTGTTGGTTTATTACATTAGCAAGTGTTAAAATTCACTTAACACTTTCACTATGTAAAATATTGTACCATTTTACTTTCAATGAGCATAGTTATATATATAGATAAGTATATAATAAATATTGGTGGAGTTTGGCTTGCAAGTTAGGTGGAGCTGGATCTGGAGCTTTGAGTCTGAACTTGGCCCTCAGGCCCATGTTATATCACGATTAAAGGGTTTTAGGGCCCCTCTTTCAAGTTTTTCAGGTTGTAGGTTTTCAGGGCTAATCTCAATATATATTTACCCTAAACAATTTATTCATGGTTTCAATATAACTAATTAAAATTTGTTTTCTGTTCTGGGTGGGGGTTGTTTAAATTTCTGGGTGGGCACAATTCCATTTCTAAATCGAGTAAGCGAGTAGGTAGGTAGGTAGGCCCTGGTCCAAGTTTTAAACTAGGGATCTGATACACCATGTGTAAGGTCCTCTCTATAGAACCTAAAATTTCATAAATTTAAGCATAACATTTCTATCATAATTTCTTTACGGTTCTATATTTAGCAAAATAACATCAACAAAATAGAAGTTTACAATTTATGGCTCGGAAAAATTCTAAATGGGCAGCATGATATAAATAACATTTTGAATAACATACACAACATAGTAAAATAATGAACCATCATAATGATAATGAACATGCCATAATAATGAACATAAATACATCTCCAGTGATGTTGTTTCTACAGCTTTGTCTATCAGAAGCTGAAGCTGAAGCTGTGCCCAAGCTGACTGTGAATCTACCCAAAACTGAATCTTTTCCTCCCATCCAGCTAGGGAGCCAGAGCCTCTCAGCTCCCTAGCTCTGGGATTCTGTAAGGATTCCTGGCCCCCCGAGCCCAAAACTCCAAGAAACAGGTGCTCCCCTGTAACAGTCCACCAAAATCCAACAAGTTCCTCAAACAACCAATAGTACAATCCTCCAGCAAGCTACTCTAGCCCCAAACTAGAAATACAGTCCTCTCCTCTAAAAAAATGACGCTCTCCCAAAACAAAAGTCCAAAAGTCTCCCCTTCCCCGAGTGTTTCCCTTCTCTTATCCTCCTTCCCCCTGTCTCATTCTGCACCTTCTACCTTCTTTAAGTCTCACCCACCTTATCTCTCCACTAAATGTCATCTACCTTATCCTCTTTTCATTAATGGTTCCATCATCCGATACATTAAGTCTCCATTTAATAAATTAATAAATTATTAAACTCAAATTCATTAATCAAATATTTAATCATAGAATCAATTAATTAACTAATTAAACTAATATACATGAAACAAATATTAAATGGACAATTAATTGAGTAATTAATTAACTAATATACATTAAACAATTATTTAAATCATGACAATTGATTAATTACTTAGAGTTGTTACAGAGCACATTGTAGAAGTGTTATTGAGATAAAATTCCCAACAAGATCAACTAAAGAGGACATAGTCGGAACTATGAGGAAACTATGTTACATTTGGGAGATATGACAATCATCGATCATTGATCAAAGGCACAAATAAATGATCTTGGTTCAGTTGGAATCAAGTATAAATCAAAAGAAGTTAGGAGGGATTTTGTTCGTTGATAAAGTTTTTGGGACAGTCTAGGACTGTCAAATCATGATGAAGCCAGAAGTTGGGAGAAATTAAATACCAACCATAAGATAGTGATAAATAATCCTCAACTGTAGATAATAATAGGAAGAGCGATCATCCGGCACTAACCACTCCCTGACGAAAATAAGCCAGAACATATGAATTCACTAGAAGATTGAAGCATCAAATTCATGTCAACCATCGATCTGGAGTAAAACATTGAAACGTCGGATCACAGTAAAGGGAAGGAGACAGTCAACTTTGATGTTGAGCACTCAAGCGAAAATAATCCAAGAACATATGAATTCACCTGAAGGTCCGGAGCCCAATTTTGGCAGGTGAATGAGGGGCCATCAGATCTAGGCAATGCATGGTAACTGTTGTATGAGGATAGGTGGGTCCAATTATGGTCAACTTCAATGCTGACCACCTCAGTGAAAAGCATTTAAAACATGTAAGTTCACCCGAAGGCTAGAGCTTTGAAGTCATGAAGTAAGACAGATGCTTTTACATTGTTAAGAGACCATGCCATCATAGTCCAAATTATCAAGACCATGTCAAAGAGGACACATGGTGCAATAATATGGTGACAAGTGTCAAGGTTAGGTTAGATTTTAGGTGTACGTAAGTCAAAAATCTAGGTAACACATCGCAACCACTTTGCTAGCTCCACATAAACAGTGACGTAAGAAAGATACATCACTCTCAGAATTTATGTTCTTTGGGGATATCTAGTTTCTCCTAACATCAACTACCAAAAGCGCCAAAGGTCGAAGTCACAGAAATTGAGCGAGAGCGTCCATTGTGTGAAAATAAAACACGACCATCGATCTTGATAAGTGATTAAGAGCACTCTCTTGGGTTAGCACTTAAACAACACTCTCGGTCATTGGTGAAGGTCATATGTAAAGTGGCAATGAGATAAAGGGACAATTGGGTTAACACCTAGTCACGGTATATGGTTACTTGGTGAAATGAAGTGCCTACGAGCTAAAACAAAAAACACCTTATTGAGTTTGTATGGATCGTTCACTCAACTACAAATTAAGTCAGAATTGCCTGATCTACTAGTGAATATAGTACACACACTTCAATGGAATTTTCTCTGGAGGAGTTGAAAGACTCCAAAAGTCAGAGTCTCGAAATATCGAAGCAAATGAGAACCATCTGCTCAACTGTAGATTAAGTCATGACCGTCGATTCATTTAAAACCTATGGATAATATAGGATCATCCATGCGACAGAATATTAACTATTGATCGTCCAATATAGTATACACACTTCAAAAATGGGTCCGAGGAAGATTGATTGCAAAGGCTAGAAGTCTCGAAGCCAGTTTTGAAGTAATGATAGTCGTCAATCTCAACGTGAAATTAAAATGTGACCATCGATCTTGATAAGTGATTAAGCACTCATTTGACTTAGCGTCTGGTCACCACCTAAGGTCATATGGAATAGAGGTCATGACGTGTTTCTGTGTGAAATTTAAACACATAATAAGAAATTTATCTCATTCAAGAATGAATGTTGAACCAGATGGGATCCGAACTTTGTCCTAATTTATATGAAGTGATCCAATACATGCAAAGCATTAGAGAGATAATAAAAATATTAGAGATTCAATCAAATTAAATTTAGAATGAAATAAAGGGGCATGAAATTGAGTTAAATGAATCGATCCATACCTGTGATCGAATTTGTAATCCCTCTCATTAAAATTGAAAATCAATTTATGGAAATCCCTCTCATTAAAATTGAAAACAAATTCATGATAATATATGAATAAAAATAAAGGAAAGACAAATGTTATTATTGTTAATTTAAATTGAGAGGTGCAATGGTTCAAACAAAGAGACACAATGCTTCATATCTCACACAATTTGGAAGACTATATGGTGAAGAAGAAAGTGTGTCTGTAGTCCAGATCAGAAGATCAAAATAGAAGAAGAGTCCAAGAAGAGGAATTGATGATACTTACGTAGTGAGGGTGGAAGGGAGGAGCTATGAAGGATTCATATCCTTTACTAGATAAGGGAGTTGGTTCTTCCTAGGGTTGGTTCCTTGAAGAAGGGGATTTTTGTCTCCTAGAGCTGGTGCTCTAAAAAGGATCAGTGTCCTTCACTATTCTTTATAAAACCTTGTAATTCCTATTAATTATATTTATATAATTGATTTTAAATACAAGTCTATTGTTGATGTATTTTGGTAATGAATAAAATATCAAAGTAATTTTTAATTTTTGAAAAAAGGTAACACGGATTCACACCCCCTCTTAGTATTTTCAACAATTGGTATCAGAGTGAGTGCCTTCAAAACAGTCTAATAAATGGAAGGTATATCCTGAAATAAATGGATCAATAAGGGGGAATGTCTTCCAACAATGCACAATTGTTCAATGGAGGTGGCTATGCTCTCTGGAAAATAAGAATGAAACAATTATTTTTGGCTCTTGGTTTTGATGTCTGGTAATCTATTGTAGATGGTTACACTACACCAGTCGATCCACCCATAGCTACTGTAGGAAATAAAATATGCAATGAAAACTCAAGAGAAGTTAATGTCATTCTAGGAGGATTGAAAAATTCTATATGTGTGAAGGTTGTGTTACAGATAAATCCCCTTGCGGACAAGTGGATTCTCTCTTGGATACTAGATCCCTATAAACAAGACAAAAATGTGCTAATGTGGAAACTGACATTCCTTTTCATGAAGCTAAACTATTCAATAAAGAAGAAGAAACAAAGGTAAATAACTTTACCGACGTTTGTCATTGCTCGATCCAAGCTAATCTTGATCTCCAAGTTCTTCAGAATGTCCTACAATACAATGAGCAACAACAATGAAACATACTTCCTACTCTACCATGATTAGCTTCATAATATATCTATAAAACGAAACAAGTTCATGAAACATACACAAACTTAAAGGAAACATGCCAAGCACATATTTATATTAATGAGAACAAAGCAAAGTGCTTACAACCATAGATTTAGATGCAGCAACTTCACCAAGCTCTCTTTGTCCAGCCCCTTGCTCAAATAATCCACCATTAAAATGAACATGCTTCACTGATATCTCCCTTATGAGATCATAAATTTGATGCCTCTAATATGCCATATGATTTTACCATGGAAAGGCCTCCTTATATAATCTTGGAGAGACCCAACCACCTTAGAGATTCTTGGGATAGGTTCAGGATATTTCTCCTTCATTTGTGGATCCTCCCTAAGATCCAGCCTTGACCTCAGATTCAAATCCAACTGATTTCCAATATGAAGGGTATTTTTTCCTCATTTTTCTCAACAACCCAAAATTTTCTCAAATAGGCCAGATCTCCCTCAAAATGGGGAACATAGTTTTGAAACGCTCCCCCAAAAGAGGGTACAGAGCGTTGGCACTCCCTGATAGTGTATAGGGGAGCGCTGCCAAAAATTCCTTCAAAAAAACCCAAAGCTCCCCCAATATGGTGTTCTAAGTGTTGCAATGCTCCCCCAAAGAGGGGTAGGGAGCGTTGGCACTCCTTGACAATGGGTAGGGCTACGTTGTCTTTCAAATATCATTTTTAAGTGGTCTTTTCCATGGTAAAAGATTTGTACTCTTTGTCATGTGATTTCTAATTCTTAAACCAGTCTTTGAAGGTGTCTTAAGTGTCCCTGTGATGTCGTTAGAGATACGACATAAGAAATATGAAAGTATGATTTTTGTGACAGTTGTGATACTTATGGTCAAAATGAGACACTTGCGACACTTGTAATGACGAAACTTGCAACACTATTGAAGTGAGTAATTTTTATGTGTAACGGATTGCCCCCTGTTGGAGTTACTTCACACACACCTAGGATTTATTTTTCCTAAGGTTTTTATTTGTTCATTAGTCATAATTAGTCATTATCCAGTCTCCTATATTTTAGGAGAGAATATTCCACCTGGAGAATATTCTCTTTCAGTTCACACTTCAGTTTGACTAGTTGAGTTGAGTTTAGATGTTGCATTGGGATCATCACCATGTAACATTGGGATCATCACCATGATAATTTGACCTTTCCTTGGTATTATCACCAAAGTGGTGCATTAGCCTTGATTCCTTGAGTTAACTTCTCACTACTTTTTGTTCAGTCAGTTAACTGAAGACTAGTTGACTAGTTAACTCAATTGGGTGGCAGTTCACTCCCGTAACCGTCTGAGAGACTAGAATAGGTGGTAGTTCACTCCCATAACTGCTCCTGTGTGTCCAGATCACTCTAGACCACCATTATGGCGACTTGGTTGACCTCAATTCGAACTCATTGAGTTATACAGAGTATATCATGTGTAAATTATTCATTATTCACAACAGTTAATGAGAATTCTTTCCATTCTTTCTCTCCTTCTTTTTCTTTTTCCAATTATCTCTAAAAATGTGTGTATCATTGTTTAGCTAGATCTATTCTGTGAAAGTCAACACATTTACATGGTATCAGATATGATCGACTGATAAGAAAAATCTACACCAAAATTTTTGCAGGTACAAAAGATTGAAGACAACGAAAAGATGGAATTCCAGAAAGAGTTCATTCTTACACCTTACAACTATTTTGCATGGAAGGAGAAAATAGCCATGCATATCCTATATAGAGGGTTGTATATATTAGCCATGAATATAGATACAGAGCCGACATTAGCCATAGAAAAATCCAAGTACTTAAATCGCATGGATGAGGCACTCAGAACAATTTGCAGTCTTATTTCTCCCGATCTCCTTTTTCACATATCTTCTTGTAAGACTCCCAATGAAGCCTAGAAAATCTTCGAAGGGATATTTGGAAAACAAGATGATATGATGGGACACATGCTGGAGGTGGAGCTACTCACATTGGATCCAAAAATCTTCGACAATATCCAATATTTCTTGACAAAATTCAACGATTTATTGTCGCAACTCAAAGCTTGCGGGGTTGATAAATCAACGGAGGAGAAACAAATGGTTCTCACCATTCTCTCCAAGATTGGACCTAAATTCTATGTATTCGTATCCACATTCCATACTATAATATTCACCTCTAGAGCCACCTAGAAGATGCCTTCTCTTGAGGACTTTATTGAATCCCTGACACAAGAGAAAACCAAGCTCATTAACATGGGCACAATCAAAGGCCCAAGGGTGCATGCACTCACTATGCATGATTGCAGCCACAAATATCATAAATCTAAAGATAAATATAAGCGGAAATCTCATGCACATACGAAGAAGGAAGGGTACATAAAACCCTTCCCCAATGCCTCTGGATCCAAAGGAGAAAAGGGAAGAAAATGAGAGAAATGCACATACTATCACAAAGGATTTCATTCATAATTTGCATGCATGAAAAAAAAAATAGATTTGATGTCTTAGATACTTCAGAAAAACAATCTTGGAGATCGCATCCCCGAGGCTGCAAAGAAGAAGAATCATGAATATCCGAATTCCAAGAAAGGCAATTCTAGCCATGCCTTGATTGCCATCAACTTTTCTCCCGATGCTTGGATCGTAGATTCAGGAGCATCACATCATCTGGCTGCCTCAGAAGCAGTATATTCTTCTTTGGATGCATGCAAAGGTCCTCCTATTCTGATGGGGGACAACTCTTCTATCGAAGTCATCGACAAAGGAAGGATTGAACTCACCAACGAAAGCTTCTAGAATGTTCTGCATGTTCCCAAGATTTATGTCAACCTTCTCTCCATGTATCAGATGACGAATTTCGGCACCGGAAATAAATTCATATGCACACCAAATTCTGTGGACATCTACGACATGCGAACCAACTCCAGAGTTGCTATCGGTGAGGTAAATCATCAGTCTAGATTGTGTGTGAAATTAGTAGGATAAATCCTAGGTGCGTGTGAAGTAACTCCAACAGGGGGAAATCTATCGACTAAAGAAGTCAACAGATACTAGGTGTGTGTGAAAGTAGTAGGATATGGCACGAAATGTTTGTACATTTGAATTTCAGATACATGAAACAACTTAGCAAGCACAGATTAGTTGATGGTCTACCATACATCCTCTTCTCCAAGGGAGTATGTGAGGGATGTGTTCTCGAAAAACAACCTCAAGAGAAATTCGTCAATGGAAAGTCTCAGCGAGCTTCCTCACCTTTAGATCTGATCCAAAGTGACCTCATGGGTCATTTTCCGCATCCATCGATCAGAAAAGAGAGGTTTGTTCTCATTTTTGTTAATGATTTCTCACACTTTACTTGGATCTACTTTCTCAGGAAAAAATCCGAGGTCTTTCAACACCTCAAATATTTCAAATATTTGGTTGAGACACAGTCTAGAAAGAAGATCAAAGTCCTCTGAACCGATAACAGGGGAGAGTATGTGAATAATGAGATTCATAATCTTTTCGATGAGGCAGGGATTCAGTTGCAGCATACAGTTCCCTACACTCTGCAGCAAAACAGAGTTGCCGAGCAGAAAAACAGATCTCTAAAGGAGATGGCATATTGCATGTTGCATTCAAATACATCCAAAATAGATCTCCTCATAGATCTATCAAGGATAAGACCCCCTACGAGGCTTGGAGAGGCCTCAAACCAGAAGTGGCCCACTTTCGCATTTTTGGTTCACGTGCATGGGCCTGGATTCCCTCTGAAAAGAGGAATGCAATTGATCCACAGAGCACTGAGTGCATTTTTGTTGGATACCCCAACAGTGTGCAGGGATATTGTCTTATTGATCTTTCCTCGTACCGACTCATCATTGAGCATAGTGTCTAATTCGAGGAAAGTGTCTCGCATGTACCTCAACAGTCGCATGTAGACACCTTCACTCTTCCACCTATCCGAGATGATGAGAATGAACATGATGAATCTTCTTTAGATGAGAGTTTTGATTTAGAGGACTCAGATGATTCAGATTCAGAGCATCCATATGCAGTTGCAGAGCCAGAGCAGAGGCCCAAGTGGGCAGAGACTAATCTTGAGGATGTAGGGGATATCGTTGGTGATCCAACCGATACTAGGAGGAATCGATCTGATTTTGAGGATCCTCCTATTGCACTCACTTACACTGAACCATTTCCTTCCAGGCATATTTTCTTGGTTCAGTCTTCAAATCCATAGTCTTATGACGAGGCTACTGGAAATCCCTTTTGGGAATCCGCCATGCAGAGGGAGTAAAACTCCCTCCTTGAGAACCAGACTTGGGATCTGGTTCCCCTTCCTTATGGGAGGAAACTTGTTAGATGCAAATGGGTCTACAGGACCAAGAGCGCAGTGGATGGACAAATCAACAGATACAAAGTCAGGCTTGTTGTCAAAGGCTTTCAACAGGTTCATGGTATTGACTATGATGAGACCTTCTCTCCAGTAGCGAAGATGGATTCCATACGATTGACACTTGCCATTGCGGAAACCAAGGGATGGGAAGTCCATCAGATGGATGTGAAGAATGCATTTCTTCACAATGATATCTCTAAGGAGATATACATGGAGTAGCCCCAGGGATTTATGTAGGACTCATCTTTGGTCTGTCGGATGAAGAAGTCAATTTATGGCCTCAAGCAGGCTCTAAGGGCATGGTATGCCAAGATGGACTCCTACCTGTTGTCACGAAACTTTGTATGTTGTAAATTAGACCCGAATGTATACATGCTTAGGACAACTAATTGACTTCTACTTTTAGTTTTGTATGTCGATGATTTGTTGATCACCAGTTGCTTGACTTCAACGATAGCTGGAGTCAAGAGGATTCTTCATGATAGGTTTTTTATGATGGACATGGGTCCACTACACTTCTTCCTTGGACTTGAGATTAGTCAGGATACATCAGGCATAAAATTGTCTCAAGCCAAGTATGCACAAGATCTCCTTAAGAGATTTCACATGACAGACTGCAAGTCTGCTCCGACTCCTTTCCTATCAGGAGTCAAACTTGAGGAAGGCGGGGAGACTCCACTGGTTGACAAAAAATTGTACAGACAGCTAGTGGGGAGCTTGTTGTATATCACACACTCCAGACCAGACCTCTCATATGCAGTTGGTGTAGTTTCCAGGTTCATGCAGGAGCCGCATGAGATACATTGGAAAGATGCAAAGCGTATCCTTCGATACGTACAGGGAACCATCACCTTTGGGATTCATTATGTAGCAGACTCTACATTATATCTCATTGGGTTTACTGATTCCAACTGGGTTGACGATAGCATTGATCACATGTCCACATCTGGTTACTCACTCATTCTTGGTTCCGGGCCTATCTGTTGGTCAAGCAAGAAGAAAGTTGCCATAGCTCTATCTTAAGTCGAGGTAGAGTATAGAGGGGTAGTTAACATAACCATTTAGGCTATGTGGATACACCATTTTCTCACTGAGTTGAGAATTCAGTTTCATCGTCCGATCGTCATCTGGTGTGACAACCAAATCACTATGAAGTTCTGCAGAGATCCATTTCAAAGGTAGCGGACAAAGCACATCGATATCCACATGCACTACATATGGGACTTAGTACACAAGGGGATCATCAACTTATAGTTATGTCCTTTAGCAGAACAGATGAAGACATTTTCACCAAGACCTTCGCTGAGCAGAAATTCCATTCTTTGCAAGGTCGTTTTGGAGTGAAGGACACAGTTGCCTAGAAACTGTAGTTCTTATTTTTACATACATTGTACCTTGAGGGGGGGGGATTCCCATAAGGTTTTCCCTCTTTCCTCACTTTATTTTCAGTGTATCTTTTGTACTTGGGTACCTAACATGGCATTGTTGCCGGGACCCAATCTTTATTTTCACCATAGTGATGTTCAGGGGGGGTGTTGGAGTTACTTCACACACACCTGGGATTTCTTTTTTGTAAGGTTTTTATTTGTTCATTAGTCTTAATTAGTCATTATCCAGACTCTTATATTTTAGGAGAGAATATTCCACCTAGAGAATATTCTCTTTCAGTTCACACTTCAGTTTGACTAGTTGAGTTGAGTTTAGATGTTGCATTGGGATCATCACCATGCAACATTGGGATCATCACCATGCTAATTCGACCTTTCCTTGATATCATCACCAAAGTGGTGCATTATCCTTGTTTCCTTGAGTTAACTCCTCACTACTTTCTGTTCAGTCAGTTAACTAAAGACTAATTGACTAGTTAACTCAACTAGGTGGCAGTTCACTCCCGTTACTTCCTGAGAGACTAGAAGAGGTGGAAGTTCACTCCCGTAACTATTGGTGTGTGTCTATATCACTCTAGACCACCACTATGGTGACTTGGTTCACCTCAAGTCGAACTCATTGAGTTATACAGATTATATCATGTGTAAATTATTCATTATTCACAATGGTTAATGAGAATTATTTCCATTCTTTCTCTCCTTCTTCTTCTTTTTCCAATTCTCTCTGCAAATGTGTGTATCATTGTTTAGCTAGATATATTCTGTGCAGGTCAACACATTTACACCCCCAAAAGTGCAAAGTTAGAAGATGTGATGACTGAAGTACTTGGTATACTTTTTCAAGCAAGGGTATGGACTCAGAGAACCTAGAAGAAGCTACACACAATCATCAAACAAATATTATGACATGTTTCAAACCCAAGGAAGACATACTTATGATTGAGTGATAAATAATTGCAAGGTATGGCTTCCATAAGATACATTATGGATCCATAATTATATTAACAAAGAGTATAGCCACCAAAGATACAATGTGGATCTATACTTCCATGATATGAATTGATTGTAGCCACGAAAAATACACTGTGGATCTACAAGATGACAAGACATAGCCATAGAGCAATACAAAGTGGATCTATGTGACAGTATATGTGTCAATATTCAAGACAAACTCCGTCGAAAACCTAGGAAAACTACATACCAAAGTGATCACTCAACCGAGGGTCTTCTTACTGATCCCAATGCAGTACGAGTCTAACCATGTGAATAGATGTCCTAATGTCGAACATGGAAGAAACCACTTGATTATCGGTCAATGAGGTAAACCGTTAACAAGTGCGAGGGAAATGACCATTGATGTAAATGATTCCCAAGGTACCCTAGTACATTCCAGAGAATGTGAATAAATGAGATGAAGTTGAACATCCATGGAATCATTCGATCAGGGGTCAATGATGTAAACCCATTGTCAGAAGTGAGGAGGCCCTACCATTGAGGCATGCAGGTCCCAAGGTACTATCTGGTTTCTAAGTCTAATTCCTGGATAATGTGTTGAATTCGACAGGAATAGACTCATCGCAGGAGGGCCCTGATGTATCCCCCATCAATGAAATGAAACTAACATAGAGATGTGAATTGGTAGATCAAATGAACATGGACTGACACAGGAATTGAAACATGATATTTTTTATGGCTGACTCTCGAGGCAGATACTTCCCTTGAACACTGAGTCACGACAACAAAAACATGACATGGAACAAAACATGATAATGAAGTGGATACTGTGAATTTTGTCGGGTGACCCAAAGGAGTAAGGAAACTCAGATGATTGGTTCAGTGTAGAGTTTCAACAAATTAAAAATGTATGGAAAGACAAGATGTCATGTTCAAGGGCGACGTAAGAGTGACTGGTGAAGTTTTCAAAAACTTCTTGGCTTGCTTCCTTCAAATTTTTCCCCCATCCAGATAGACGAGTACCTCTTTTTAGTTTAATGAGCTCGAGGAGGATAACACGTGCTCGATATAACTCACCTTCGGTAAGTCCCTCTTCCTTTTCTTAACGAACTGGAAGAAGTAAGGGTTTGGTCCGATATGGGTCCTTCAATGTATGATTTTTTTAACGAGTCCACAGAAGGTAACCTCCTTGATTTTTCATGTTTAGAGAGTTTGAAAAGAACTTAAATATGACTCCAGGGTTGTCCTTTTTCGTAATTGTAGTCTCGCGAGGTCGAAAAAGAGATAAAATACCACTCGAAACATGCCCTTTCAAATCTTTTAAAGAGTGTGAAAGGAAGCAAGATCACTCGAAAATATTTTCATGTTTAAAGAGTCTGAAAAGATCTTAAAGGAGACTCTAGGGGGTTCCTTTTTTTTATAACCTTTACGAGTCCAAAAAAGTGATAAAATTATACTCGAGTACATTCTCATGTTTTTTACGAGCACGAGAAAGAACAAAGACTAAGCTCAGTATTGGTTTCATTTTGAAACAAGCTTGAAACAAAATTAGACTATGCTTGTAAATTCCCAACGTAATTTCCAAAGATTGGGATACCCATGGATGGTTGGTACTCTGCCCCCAACTTGAAAAGCTAGTGGAATAACCCCAAAAAGATCATCAAAGGTTGGATACAAGCCCCCCAAGCTTCAAATCATTCACCGACTTTGAGGTTGTCACCAATTTTTGTACTAGATGGAGAACAAGGATACATGTGGATGAAATGAAGGTTCAAATATGAGACCTAATGAAAGACTTGACTCGACATCTACGAGATCTAGTGAAAGACTCGACCTAACAGGAGACGTGATTGTTTCATTTTTTAATGACCTTGACACAGGAAAAGAACTATGCTCAAGGCTCCAGGTTTAATCCGCAAATTTATGTTTCATTTTTTAACGAGCTTGTTATAGATAGGAAAACTATGCTCATAGCCTCTGTTTGATTTTTTAACGATCTTTCCACAGAGAAGGGAAACTATGCTCATAGCCTATGTTTCATTTTTTAATGAGCTTTCCATAGAGAAGATAAACTATGCTTGTAGTGTCTTCTTGATCATGGTTTCCAAGAGGATAATGCTATGGAAGGAAACCATGTCAAGGGACAAGACTCGGTCATGGCTTCCAAGAGATCTTCACTAGATGGAAGAACAATGCTATGGAAGGAACACATGTCAAGGGTTGTGATAGGGGTAAAGAGATCAGGATCCAATATCCCTACCGAAGAGATCACCATGTCATCTATCGGATCTAAGTCATGAGAATTTGAAGTCATGGGAGACAATGCCACATAATTGATCTGTGGCAAGGGTATACTGACTGCATATAAGACCCGTTTAGGGAGGTCATTGGGTTGATGGTCAATTCAGGGGAAACAAACAAAAGTTGATCAATAATCACCATTCTTCCATCGTGAGGGAAATATATCACACGAAAGAGAGTGGACACAATAGCTTTCATGGCATAGACATAATATCTCCCAAGGAGTAAATCGAAATACAAGGGTTCCCAGACTACCATAACATCAATAAAGGAAGTTTTCTCTCCCAAAGTTACGGGAAACTAAGAAAGGATCCCTAAAGGGTGATTGATTTTTCTATTAAAAGAGAACAGAGTCTAGGTAACCGGCAAAAGCTGAGGATAAACCAAATCTTTCCAAGCAATAGAGGAAAAAATACTAATCGACTAACCTTCATCTATCAGCACATGAGGAACATCCCAACCACAAAAATGTATTGTAATCTTGAAAGGAATGTGAGAGGGAAGACGAGGTCCAGTTAGCACACCCCAATCAAAAAGGATGGCCTCATTACTTCGAGGGGGCTTCATGGGAGAAGGAGGAATGCCCCCCAACATGGTAGATTATATATCAACGAGACAAACATGGTTAGTATTAGGTTTACTCGCTAGAGGGAGAGTATGATCGATCGATAATGACATCAAATCAACCACTTGGGTTTTATTCTCCAACGGGAGAATAGGGTCAATAGGTTGAAACAGATCGATCGCTTTTGTTTCACTCTCTAACGGGAGAGAGAGATCGACCGAAGATGGGATCAGATCAACCACTTTTTCAACTGGTTCAACTAAGGACGTGACCATATTGACAACATGATCAACCATACTAACCGATGAAGGGACCAGAGAAACCACTTTGGCACTCGTCAGAGGAGAAGTGGGATTGACAATGTTGGCACTCTTCAGATGAAGGGTGGGACTGACCAATGATGAGACTGGATCAGTCACTTTTGTTTCACTTTTCAAATGAAAAGTGGGGTTGATCAATGATAGAACGAGATCAACTACTTTGGTTAGTGGTTCAACCGAAGATGAAACTATATTGACCACCTGATCAACCAGACTGAACGGGGATGGAACTGGATTTACCATTCCATCAACTAATGATGAGTTGGGGTAAATATTACGATAACGAGTTGGGATTTGAAGCTTTTCCAAAAGATAATAAGCCTCTTCCATACAAGGAAAAAGGTGAGAATAATGATCACCTTCGCATAACATACAAGGAAATTTGACAGTTGTCCTCTTCTTACCAACCTTAACATCACTAGTTGATGGGGTGTCACCAACATGTCTAGAAGGGGTCGATGACATGGAGGACCACATTTATAATACCTTGGGAAGACCAAGGAAATCCCTTAGAAAGTGGTCACCCTTAAAAAGACTGCAAGGGAATTTGGGTTTCAGATTCTTCGTTTTAATCTTGTCGATCTCATCAACACTCCTAGTACTATTAATAGTATCTAGTTACTTTGATCCAACATTTGATATGGTTGGAGGCTTGGTCTTTTTCGGGTTCTTCTTCTTCTTCTCTTTCCATTTCTTCTTATTCTTATCAACCTAACTACTCACATTAGAGATTTCACTAGGTGAAGAAGGAGAAAGGGGAGGAGATGTGATAGGCGAAGAAGGAGAAAGGTCAACATGAGTTTGATCTGTGTGTGGTGTGCTTACATCTGAATCGCCTGCATTCAAGATCACCAGAGTGGAAAAAAACCATACCGGTAACCCAATTGTGAGACCTGGAAGGCTCAAAGTAGCCATGTAAGGAGGACCAATGTTTCCGTAAGAATGAAAAACAAAGGGTTCCCCTGGAAAAGGGGTTCCTTCATTGGTCATTCTAGGAACTGATGCCATAAAAATAAAGATCCAACCTAGATTCTTCTAGGGAGAAAAAACAACAGATGCTAAAATACTAGTAAGAAAGCAAGCAAACAAAACCTTCTCACAATGAGCACACTAGTTGGTGATTGTAACACCCTCATGGTATGACAATGACTCTACAACAGGTGAAAAATATATATTTTTTTAAATGTGTGTGCACGCGAGTAGAAAGGAAACAAACACACATGAATCTACGTCACCACCCGATGACTAACAAGACACAACCACGATGATCACAACAAGAAGACATGATGCACCACAAGAGCTGCAAGCAATGAACGACCCAAGACATAAGGCACACTATGCAAAAATATGACGACATACTGGGTTGTGCCCAGTACAAACACGGAGGAAAGAATCCATGGTAGTATATCTTACTATTTCTGCATAGGAAAGCAGGGCGTTTAATCTTAGTCCTCTGCTCCGAAGAGAGAGAAGGTCAGATAGGCTCCTGGCCGACTGATCAGGCAAGAACTAGTAATCTCTGTCAGGTGTGTCACAAGAGGGGAAACCCTTCCTTTAAAAGGACCGAGACTCTTGATACGACACTGGATTCTTTACACATAAGGATCACACACAAGGACATAAATACTAAGGCTATAAGGGGGTGGCTATGTCCCTCCCAATACCAGAAGACCGCGCAATGAAAGACAACCAAGTACTACCAAATCAAGGAAAACCATGACCTCTACGAGAGACGCAAGTCAGAAGGACTCCGACAACAAATACAGACCATTACACCGTTTGACTTCTATTAACGACGAATTACCAACCCTGCCTTAAATATTACATGTAAACAATTTATAGCCCTAATTAATACATCATAATGACTCATGGTTCTGGCTCAAGAATTACCATTTAACTGATTACGGATAATAACCCTTCAACACCGCCACTGCAACCTCCCACTTAACCATTTACAACATCATAACCACCTACAAGGACAATCACCCTCCCCCTTATGCTATCTAAAACTTATACATTATTGTTATCATAAGGCAGTGACCACATTAGCCTTAACCCTGCCATGGGTATTAGCATTAACCCGATCATCATACTACCTTATCATTACCATGAACAATGTTAGCATTCAACCAACAGTACTATAAATTCTATCATGAATCATGACATGACATGAACTTAACATTACATTACAACCATTGACATTCTCTAATGTTCCTTTACATAGTCAATCTTTACATTTCGTTACATTAATTTCAAGGGCTTAATTCAAGGACATTGCATTAACAATACGCCATAAAATAATAATTAGTATCACATTTACCACACTTATCCTGCAATGAGATGACGATCTGAGTACCCAATCATTGCCAGTAATCCACACGTAATAGATAAGGTACCTTACCGGTATTTTTATTTTCTGTTATATTAATAGATATGGTACCTTACATTCTATTCTCTATTGATACCAAGAATATAGATTGTAATTGCAATATTGCTACTATAGCACAACAACTTACATTATGCATTTTTATATAACCTTCTATTCTAGATTAGATGTATACACAAATAATATTGGTTTTATGCTCTTTGTCTGTCTATTTTTGCCTACTCCTCGTAGGCCTGATGTTACCCAGACTAGGTTCGTTTATGTGTCCTTTCAAGTTAATATATAAGAGAAACACCTTGGTTTAATACTCCCTTTGTATCTACCATCTCAATTTCTCATAGCATTTATGATACACAAAGTAAACTCGATCATTATGCTACCTATGCTAATCTAGTTACACTTGCAAAAGCCCAAATTATTAACTTTATGTCTTGGCTTCCTGTCGTTACCTGTAACAAGTCCTATTCATGGGCATATTTCACTGCACCCCTTTCACATGCCTTGTTATTCCACTGCTTAGTTCATTAAAATTTTAAAGCATGCATGCCTGTATTTTTACATTCTACATTACTATATGATATCGCTTCAAGCATATGAGATTCAAGAAACTAATAAGTGTCTCTCTATGATAAAAATGGTTTTCATCAGTTTTCTTTTATACCTGTCATTTTGTAGTGTTCACACAAGTAATGATAGAGCAATGCATTGCTTTATGTGTCTGTTTGAACCCATCTATAAGAAAAAAGAATTGAACTTGTATTTAATACTTTTCTTCCTTTGTAGGTGTCATTCACACTTTTCATAGAAGTAATAATACAAAAAAAACTAGATACATATTAAAAATTTAGAGAAACCATAATTTTCATAAAACTATAATTGAAATAATTTCTCTTGAAAGTTTTGATTCTTTTCATAAGAATTCATGGGGTAAGTAGTGTTATATTCGTTGGTTTGCATTGCTAATTTCCAAATGATATTAGGGTAATTTTTGGAGGGAAATAATGAAACTCAGAACCGAGAAGACTATGCACGCATTGACTCTGTGCGCAGCTGCCCAGGGCACGCGTAACTGGAAGTAGGCAAGCAAGCAGCGAAATTAAATGAAAGTGAGGGAGCAGGGAATTTAGCACGGGAGTTAAGTAGCATGGGAGGCAACACAATTTAATCAAGCAACCACGAACTTACCAATACGTCCGCAACGGAATGCGCCCATTAAACTCATTACCGTTATATTAATGCCAATAAACACAAATCGAGGTAAAACACAGACAGGGGTATATACCATGAATGTGCAGGTAAACGAGAGGTGAGGACACGACCCAACAGGTTCCAAGAGACGTGTTGCTTCCCAACATTATTCGGCTACCCAACCACACCAGAACTTGAAATAATTTCTTCTAACTTAAGGGGGGCTCATCTAAATTCAGAGTCAAGTAAAAACTGCGTCCAGTGGGTGTTGTAAGGAGTAATAAACACGCGCACGGTATAAACGCCCACTACCATAGACGCCCACACGGGAATAAACAATGCACCCTGAGTAAAATGCCCATTGTAACTAAATGCCCACGCAAATGCACGGTGAATGCAATTGCAACGCACACACAACACAATGCCCACTGTAATAACCGTTTACAATATCAGTCATAAGGGAACGCCCATGGTAAAAACGATTCGCCCAGGGACCACTACAGTAACCATAGACCCAGCCAAAATTTCCAGAAATCATAAATTGAACCCTATGCCCAAGAAAACGAAACAATCCGTAAACCCAGAACAAGTTACCCAAAACCCTAAAACTGTACCAAATATAAAAGCGAATGACAATAAACCCAAACATATTTGCCAGGAACCCTAAATAAATTTTTACACCGCCCAGAGAAATAGTTAACAAAAATTACAAAGTCCAGAACAATAATCGAAATCTACGCAGTCCAGAGCCATAAATAAAATCTACGCAATCCAGAGCAATGATTTATAAAAATTACACAATGCAGAACCTTCAATAATAAATAAACTACACAGTTTATAAACTAAGTTTATATTATAACCATTGAAGCTATAAGTTTACACAATACCCATTGGATCTACATTTTAATAACACGATTCACACCATAACCACTGAAATTACAAATTTGCACAATAACCATTAAAACTACAGTTTATAAACACCCGCAGCAAGGTAAAAACGCCCACAGATTTATAACGCCCAAATACGAATGACATACCTGTGCCCTTATCGCTTGCAGCAAAGGAATCTTGTGCTCCTGTTGCTCCTGCTCCTGCTTGTCGACCGTAGAGCACTCACCGGTACCTCCCATCCAAATGCTAGGGGTACTCTGCTTCCCCCTTAGCCCCCCGAGCCGCAAAGGGGCTACACACAGTCCAGACAGTAGCCTAGCTTCCCAGCTCGCCTCCAAGGCTGAGCTACCACTCAAGTCAGCTGAGAAAATCCACAACTCCTACAAGCAATCAGTCCAGTCTCCAGTCTGGCAGCATAACAATCCTAATAGCTGAATCCCCTTCTTTTCCCCCATTGCCTCTCTTTTATCCTCCTCTTTTTGACCTAATCACATTTTTGTTTTAGGTTTTTCATCAAAAGCCTAAATCATCTTTCTTTTAAGTTTCCCCCC
>SNQJ01S0100186.1:3918-46292 GCA_010110895.2 Picea sitchensis | reverse complement strand
TAGGAGTGTCCAGAACGAGTAGAAGTTTCCCTCAAATATACAAGAAGTTGGGAGCTAAAATAATATATATTAAAAAAATATAAAAAATATTTTAGATTACAATGATACTTTAGATTACAATGTATAGAGATATTGATACATTTCTTTGATGTTGAAGTTCCCAAGTTCCCAAATGAGTTCTCAACCAATTGGGGACATTCCCAACTAGTTACCAAACTCCCGAAACTTGGGGAACTAGTTTCATAGATGTTGAAAATGTCCAAAACAGTTCACTGTAATAGAAATTTGAATATTTTGAATATTTTTATAAAGATATCGCCAAATATTTTATAGTTGGCATATTAAGAATAATACGATATGCAAACACTTGACATCTCAAACTACGATTTGATATTTACGTCGAAAGGCGTATACCTATTGACAATGGGCACATTTAATTATCATTTAACCTTAAATTTTAATCTTATGGCCAACAATTGAAGATGTTGGCATATTCTTAGTCATCCTCCCAAATCAATGAATGAGATTTACGGTTTATAACTTCTTTGCATTTATAAATACATGCATTAACATGTTTACTTTTTCACATTTACCTAATCATATTAAGAAATCACTGTAGTAAAATAATTAACCTTTAAGATTACCACGTTTGAATTTCCTAAACTGTCCGCCCAAATTTCATTTTCTGGTTTTCCTCCTATATCTGCACGTTTTTCTGGATGGAAGACTATCTTCAAGGACTTATTTTTATTTTTGAGTTTTATATGGATGCATGCAGGCTCATGCCTTCCTTCAATGGTCGACCAGCATGCCTGCCTATTGTTGGCAGAGAATTGGAGGTGATCGATTCCAAACTTTCAGGTATTGATGATTTCGATGGAAAACAAGCTATCAGATTATTGCGTATCAGTTTTATGTGCATCCAAGATGATGCCCATAGCAGACCTTCAATGAGAGCGGTAGTGCAGATGCTGGAAGGAGAGAAGGAGGTTCCTGATACCCCGCAGGAGGGTTTTTAATTTGCCATGGCGAAGAGGTTCAATCCTAATTCAAGACTACTATCTGCTGGTAACAATTCAGTGAGTCGATGATCCGTGAGTCGATGATCCGTGCAAATTTGATCGTCGAGGTAGCCTATAACAGATCCTGAACAGAGTACTGGAAAAACATATTTTATAGGTTGATTTATAGTGTATTTTCGTGCACCACATTACACTGCGTATTTCCATGCAAAACATTGATTTATAGTGGAAAAATAAATGTAGTTGAGCTCATATTTTGTATGCAAGATTATGATTCGGTATATTATGATACAGTGATTGGGATTGAAACTTTATCACTTTGTATGTGTAAAGTTTTTAAGTGTATTGATGTAAAAGAAAGTATATGATTCTTTTTTTTATCAAATTTGATAAAAACATTTAATGTGTTAAATATATTTGGTTAACAATTTTCAAAAATAAATTATAATTAATTATTTTTTTTATCAGCAAGTCCATGGACATGAAAGAAGGACTCGCATTAGGAGATCTTGAGGTCACAATGAAAGCCACAAATATGCACACAGAGAAGTTCAAATCAAAACCACAAACTGCATCAGATCTGAGAATGTATATTAATGGAAGCAGTATTGCATAATTATTTTGTCCCACGGCTCGTCTAAAAACAAATCAATTAAATGCGTACCTAACTGTTATAAATATGGAGCGTACCTAACAATGTTTTAAATAAGTCTGGCAATTACAGTACATTTATCATTTTGGTTCACGATACTATACATGTGTGAGCATACTATGATTTATGTTTTTTTTAGTGTGTATTATTAACATAATATCTTTCATTTCAAATTCCAAAATCTAACATTAAAATAAATTTAAACTTATATTATTTGAATAGAATCACAAATATGAGAAGTATGCATTTTAAATTGCAGTGGCATGCATTATTCCACGGATTTCTTTCAACACCTTTGGATGGTGGATACCGTAGAAGGTTTGGGAATCGATAGACATTTCAAAACTAAGATAAAAGTATTGTTGGATTATGTTTCCAGGTTAGTTTCGAATCTATAATGACTTTTATGCATATATAAAAGATTGAATTTGTATTTAGAGGAATAGGGCATTTACATTTTTTTTTTGTAAGTATTTTTATATATAAATGCCTTTAGGAACCGAACCAAGAGTACAAAAAACTGAAGTCAACTAGTTGTAATTACTGAACTGCTCCAGAAGGAGAAACCAGTTCAGCCAACCAGGCAATTCAAGTATCATAGGTCCTATTAGTCTTAGAGTAAACAGAAAGATTAGCTACCATGAAGGTCACTAGAGTAAAATTTAAAACAAGAAGCATCCCCCTAAAGGGGTCATACAAGTGGTGTATAATCTGGCACATACTCTAGCAGAAGGCCTGGCCATGGCTCCTCGATGACAGGTGTCCCGCTGGTTTCCCACTCCATGTCATTGGACTCGGTGCACTCGTCCTTGTTAGCGGTCGTCTCAGTACCTGCCATCGGGGTGTACACCTGTAGACTGATGCCTATCATCTCCTTGACCTTCGACTGAACCGTTCCCTTGACAGCTTCAACATAGCTCGTCGGTGTTTGCTCCTGCCTGTCGGTGTCCATGAATGCTGGCTCGAACTCCTGCCGACTAGGCTCTTTGTTGTCCTCTGTGGCTTCCTGCTGATGGTTGCTCTCGTGATCGCTTGCAGTGAGAGGTGCTTCGTCTGACTCTGCTGGAGGGGCTTCGTGGTGGTTTGAAACAAGCTGTAGGAGTATTGACAGCTGCCCTTCCATTTGTTGTACTCGAAACTGAAGGTCCTCCACTCCTTGACGGAGTTTGAATACCAAATCATGCAAAATGGTGAGGCTTTCGTGTGACGGGTTGGGGGACTGCGACTTCTTTTTGTAGCTTGGTCGACCATGGCCAGACATCCCAGTGGGAGATTTCGCTGAGGCCAAATCTGGCGCAGGAGGAGGAGAGGAGTACCTGGAGGAAGAGGGGGCGAGGGGGTGACGCCAAGAAGGGTTCAGGCTGGTGTCGATGATGGCCAGGTAGTCGAAGGTGGGGGGAGTATGGGTGGTTGACACAGGGGGTCGGAGCGATGAATACGAAGTTGGAGACGAACCAGAGGGTGAAGTAGATGCGCGAGGCCTCCGAGGATGCCAGGGAGAGCCCCTACGTGGTCGAAGTCGCTGGCGTGGCATGGTGAGGCCTGGCGGGTAGGGGAGGTCTGTGGAGCCGAGGTTGAGGGCGAGGAGCGGCCGGAGGGGTAAAAGCACCATGAGTGAACCAGCAGAACCAGACCCAAACTGCCGGGCGAAAACACAAAAAACCCGCGGCATTACACTCTGTGAAAAGGTGGTTGAGGGAGCTCGATTAAATTCCCCTCCCATCGACGTTAAACCAATTTAATGCATGGGGGTAACGATAGCAGTGGGCACGAGCCGAGCACATGGCTCCGTGCACTGCTGGCTTCCCCTCGTCTCCTTTGTGCGCCAGGTGTCTGGCTCCATCACCCCATTCGGGTGCTTGTCCACTTCCACTGCTTTGCGTATGCATTGATGGAGGATGGGGTGCTCTGGAGCTAGAGAAGTGTTGCAGAGGATTTCCGGTCCCTCCCAATTCACCCCTGTATTAGCCAAGTAGTCTTCCACCTGATTCGCTTTCCTTCTGACGTGAGCAGGTATAACTACCTGATTGGAGTGCACTAACTCTGCTATGGTCTTTAGCCCATGCGAGAGTCTCCAGCTTGGAGAGATTTTGTCTGGATCATCTCTGTTTAAAAGTATGCCAAGGAGATTGATGATGATTTGGGAGTCGCCCTCTATAATGAGCTGATTGAAGTTGTGATCCTTGGCAAGTTGCAGCCCCCGCGTGAGTGCCCAGAGTTTCCAGAATGTTGCAGCGGCAGCTAGTCTAGCACTGTTGCCAAGGGAGGAAAGTGTTCCTAAAGAGTCTTCGGTTTCTTTCCTTCCAGACCTGCCAAAGGATGAAGCTAGGAATCAATTGCCAGATATGATTCAGGAGGGGAGAGTGAAACGCTTGGTCCTTCCAAATGGTAATGGTGTCGACGATGTTGTCTCGAACACAGTCCGAGGTGCGCATGATGAGCGCATTTTGGTCCTAGATTTGTGCCGTGTACGGGCAAGAGGTGAAGAGGTGATTCATGGTTTCCTCTGCCTCCCCACAGAGTATGCACATTGAGGGCCCCACGAAGCCTCTCTTAGAGAGATTGTCCCAGGTGAGAATGCTGGAATGGACCACCAGCCAAGGAAAGAGAGTGATTTTGGGCCAATGTCTGAGGTTCCATATCTTTTGCCAAACCGTCCTTGTAGGTTCCAGGTTCGGTTGGATCTTTATGTGATAAGATTCGCTTGTGTTGTAGGTGCCTCTCGGCCTGTGTCCCCATCGGAGGATATCCTTTCCCGTGAGCTTGGCGATTTTTCGTTTGAGCATTTTAGTCTGATAGGGGCCCAAATCCACTTGGCCGTCTAGGTTCAAGCCTTGCCTATCAACAAGCCAGTGCCGCCAAGTGTTATCTTGTCTGTCATCCCTCTAGTAATCCGCCACTGTTGTCAGACCCGCCTGCGTGGTTGGAGCGCAGATTTGCCTGGCGCAGTCCTCCTGGTCCAGAGTGGGCTATTGTTTCCAGGAATCTTTCCAGAATAAGGCGGTTTTCCCGTTTCTAATTTCCCAGAAGGTGTGTTGGGTGATGAGGTGTCTGTTTTGCTTGGCAGCTGCCCAGATTAAGGACCCAGGTGTGTCTCCATTCCAGCGNATGAGGTTTTTTTCTGCTACCTCAGGCACATATTTCTTCCTCCATAAGCGTGCCCATAGGTCCTTAGGTTTCTTGAGCCATCTCCACCAAATTTTGGCACTGAGGATTTTATTCATGAGGCTAGGATCTCGTAGTCCAAGTCCTCCTTGCTCTTTGGGCTGGAAGATTTTGTCCCAGCTGACAAGCGCTATTTTCTTCCCTGTGTTGAGACCTTGCCACAGGAAGTTCCTCTGCAAGCTTTTGATAGTTGACAGTACAAATTTAGGAGCCGCCAACACCGAGAAGAGATAGGTGGGAAGGGCCTGGAGAACAGTGCGGAGGAGAGTGAGCCGGCTAGGAAGGTTAAGAGCTCTAAGGGTCCAAGAAGAGAGCTTCTTCGTAAAAGAAGAGAGAAAATATTCCCAGGAGGAGTTCCGAAGGGCATTATCGATCAGAGGAATGCCCAGGTATTTGGACGGAAGGGAGCTTCTTTGGAAAACTAAGAGATCAGAGATATGGCACTGGACCGGAGGGGGTGTATTAAAGAAGAAGATAAGGGATTTGTCTTTTTTGCAGTCTAGACCTGAGGCTTACAATAAAGTCTGGAGGATCTGGAGAATGGAATTTTCTTCCCTGACCGTTGGGGTGCCCATCAGGAGCATGTCATCCACGAATTGACTATGTGAGATAGGGGGCGAGATTCCATGCAGCAATAGGCCTTCCAGAGTGTCATTTGCTACTACCGCTTGAATGCTTCGACTGAGACCTTCTGCCATGATAATGAAAAGGAAGGGGGAAAGGGGGCCTCCCTGTCTAATTCCTCGTGAAGGGGTAAAGAGACGAGAGGGGACGCCATTGACAAGGATGCAGAAGAAAGCAGTAGAGGTGAGGTTCAGGATCCATGTCACCCAAAGTTTATCAAAGCCAAAAGCGAGGAGAAAATCCCTCATGTAAGCCCAACTTATCTTGTCAAAGGCCTTAGAGAGATCTAGTTTAAGGAGCATACATGGCGATTTTGTTTTCTGTAGAGAGTGAATCACCTCATGAGCCAGAATAACGTTGTCCAAGATTTTTCTACCCTCTATGTAGCCAGATTGTTCCGAGGAGATGATGGTAGGCAGAATGGGTTTGAGTCTGCGAGCTATTACCTTTGTTAGAAGTTTATAAATGACGTTGCAGAGGGCAATGGGTCCGAACTGCTTGGGGTGGTGAGCCTGCCCCTCTTTGGGTATGAGAGTGAGGAAAGTAGCGTTAAGAGCTTGAAGGACCTGTCCAGTGGTGCGGGAGTCCTCAATAATCTCCCAGACCTCCACTCTGATCATTGGCCAACAGTTGTGGAAGAAATCGCTTGTAAATCCGTCCGGGCCAGGAGCTTTGCTCTTGGGAGTGTCTTGCAGCGCCTGATCCACCTCCTCGATTGTGATGGGCCATAGTAGAGCCAAGTTTTGCTCTCTGATGACGAGGGTAGGCACATGCTGCGTTATTTTGGCTATGGCTTCCGATCTGTTTGGAGATGGCTCTGTGAGAAGGCTCTTATAATAGTCAGTCAATATTGTTGCCATGTCTTCATGGGCGAGTATGTGCTCACCGATATCGGAGGTTAAGTGCGTGATTCTATTAGAGTGGCGGCGTTGCATGACAGATCTGTGAAAGAACTTAGTTTTGCGATCCCCCTCCTTGAGCCACTGAATGTGTGACTTCTGCCTCCATAGAATCTCTTCCTGTGCTTTTCTAGTGTCCAATTGTTGTGCAATTGTTGCTTCCTGGACTTTCAAATCGTCCGTTAAGCCTTGCAGCCGGATCTGGGTTTGTATCTTCTCCATTTGCTCTGACAATTGCCGTTGGGAGTCAAAGATGTTTCCAAAGGTGTTCTTATTCCAAGTCTTAATGAGTTGTTTAAGATTTTTTAACCTTTGCTGAAATCTGAACATCTTGGAGTTTTGTGTGACCTCTGTCTATTTCCACCAGCCTTGGATCTTGGCTTGGAAGTCTGGATGGTTGAGCCAAAATTGCTCGAACCGAAATGGTTTTCTCCCTGGTGACGCCGACAACTTCTATCCACAGCTGGATGGGCCAATGGCACGAGCCATGAATATTTAGTATACTTGCCTCCATGGCGATTCCTTCCAACATGAGGAAGTCGGAGATTAGAAAGCGATCAAGTTTGCAAGCAATCTGGTGTGATCCTGTTCTTCTATTTGTCCAGGTGAAGGTGCCATTGATAGGTTCTAGGTCAATCAAGTTAATTTTGTTTATGATGTTGTTGAAGTCATTGATGTCTTGATCCAGGCACCGGGAGCCCCCTCTTTTCTCCTCCAGGTTTCGAATAAGGTTGTAATCTCCCCCTATGGTCCAGTGCTTGTGTCTAATCAGGTTGGAGAGATATTCCAGGCTTTTAAGGAAGGCCTGTTTTTCCCTTGGATTGGTTGGGCCATATACATTGGTTAGGTTCCCTGGTTTGTTGGATCCTATGAGTCTGTAGTCCGGTCTAATAGACCATCGAGTGGTAATGAAGTTTTCTAACATCACTGTGGCTGGGTTCCAAAGAACAGCTAGTCCTCCAGCTGTACCTATAGAATCTATTGACATAGCTTCCCCTTGCTTCCAACAGTAGGGGAGAATCTTATCAATGTCTTCAGTTGAGCATTTCGTTTCCTGAAGTAATAATACATCCGGTTTCTCTGCAAAGATCAGATCCCATAGCAATTTTTGTTTGCTACATCCATTGAGGCCTCTAATGTTCCAAGAGATAATCTTCATGATGATGGGGTGGTGGGAAGGGGAGGAAAACTGTCTGAGATTAGGTGCATTTTCCCTGAGTTGACCATAAAATGCCTTATTTCCTGTATGAGTTTGTTTGTAGACTTCCTGCCTCTTTTCTTGTCGTCTTTCTGGTTTTTCCCTTGGTTCTTCAATTGACTGCCCTGTATCCCTAATCCCTTGTTGGATCGCGCTGAGGAGTCGGCGGAGGAGTTAAGAAAAACCTTATGTACTTTCCACAATTGGTCCCGGGGTATAGTGTACAATTTTTGTTGTCTGTAGGCATGTTCAAGGTGTTCCAGGTCCACCCCAGCAAGGTCTTGCTCTACGGTTTCCATATCTACGTCCCCATCCTCGATTTGCAAGAGATCCTTCGGGTCCCCTGTTGTGTTTTGTGGAGCCTGGTCAACTTCCTTTCCTTGTGATTGTCGATCTTCCTCCTGTCCCTTAGAAAGGGAGGGGTTATCCGCAGGGAGCTCCTTAGGAGTTATTGTGGTTGCAGGGTCCTCGGGTTGATCCTGTAAAATAGAAAATTTGTTACTAGTAGAGGGATCTTTACTTACTTGATATTGCTGCCTCCGCCCAACTTGTCGCCTTTTCCCTCCTGGTTGAACGAAGTCGTCCTTGACTTTTCCGTCTTCTGGGTTTCCTTCTTTGTGAGCTGCATTGAGGGGGAATTCTCTAAACAAGTGCCCATGTTCATGGCATTTTCAGCATCGAAATGGAATGTATTCGTAGTCAATGGTTTGTATCCGGTCTTCGTCTTGGTACTCAAGGATGATGGTTCCTGGCAGTGGTTTTGCTATATTCAAGTACACACAGATACGTGCATACAAGGTGTATCATCTCTGTTTAGTAGCTTCTGAGGACTTTACATATATTCCAATAGTGTTGCCTATACCAGCCATGACCTCTTCCAACCAGAACTCTTGAGGAAGAGAGTACAGACGGATCCACACTGGAGCATGGGCGAAATCTTCTTTTTCAGGGCTGAATCTCTTGGTCCAAAATCTTAAGAAGAGCCCGACTGAGTTAAAAAAATAAGGTCCCCCATCAAAGATGCGAGTGCGGTCCTCGAGATTGTGCAGTATGATTGTAAAAAAGCCCTTTGAGCCCAGCTGTAATGCATAGTGCCCTTTTGGTTTCCACCAGTATTGTATCCATTTGATTAAATCCCTTTCTGATGGCCATAACCCTAGGAATTTCCCTACAAGAGCGTGGTCTCTCATGTACTGTTTTTGCTCCTCTATCCTCGGAGAGTTGACTGTGTACTTCGGGGCCTGTGGTGCTTGAGGAATGCATTTACCAGGAAGCCAAGGTGTCGATGTTGTAGCAGGGGCTCCTGGGTTTTCCGGGTCGATGTCCATCTCGCAGTCCTTGAAGGTGCCTTCCGTGATGAGTGTGGCTCGCAGGTCCAGCGGCGGCTCAAAGGGCGGCCGCTTAAACCCCTTGCCAATGCTTCTATTTGTTGTAGCTTGACTGTAGGATGCGCCGACTCATCCCCCTTCCTTCTGAATCATGGCCCTCACAGGCCTGGGAGTGTGGTCGTTTAGCTTAGAATCTGAAACCCTAATCCAGAGAGCAGAGCATTACTAGGGTATTTACATTTTTAATCATTGTTTTATGTAGATATAAAAGATCAAATAGGGATTATTTATGACAGAGCAGCATAATTACAATCAATCATTTCATATTCTTTAAAAGATTGATTATGTATTTAGAGGAGTAGGATATTTACATTTTTAATCACTGTTTTATGTAGATATAAAAAATTAAATAAGGATTATTTCTTACAGAGCAATATAATTACAATCAATCATTTCATATTGTTTTAGTGGTTTCATATTCATATTCATATTTTTAGTGCGTTTACCAACAACGAGTTAGTGACTGTGCTAATTTACATACTCAGATCCTTGTGGGTGCCAAAATCAAATCATTTCATATTTTTTAGTGGTTTCATATTCATATTCTTTGTTCCATTTTACCAGCCGTAAGCCTTTCGGCGTTTAACAGCAACGAGTTAGCGGCTGTGCTAATTTACATACTCAGATCCTTGTGGGTGCCAAAATCCATGGCATCGACCAGATTATGATCGACAATGGCGGTGGGATAATTTTTTACCAACGGTTAGTCATGGTGGAGTCTCCTCGGCGCAAAGTCGTGGTCAATGAAATTGCATCCACGCGAGCATCAGTGAGCGTCCTAGTTCACTATTTCCCACTAGCTATTGTGTATTCCATCCTCGAACATATTCAAGGACAAGGAAATTTCAATTGTGGCAGGAATAGAAACCAACATTGCCCGTGTAAGTGTTTTTCATTGTGAGGGTTGGAAGAAGTCGTTATGGTTGGTTGGCCCTGGAGCTAAGAGGTAAGAACATCCCACGATGAAGTTAACTCCCTGTACTTCCTAGGACTTTCATCGAGTAGATTAAGAGGGCGATGATATTTTGCAACGCAAGCCATGACTTTTGCATGCAATCTGGAGTAGTGAGGGTGAAAGCTGCTAAGAATGTTGCAAAATTTGTGCATGGATTCCATATAACGAGGAGCTACAATAGGAAAGCATTCAAATTCCATGTTAGAGATGATGACTAAGGGGGTTCCCAAAATCGCAGGGTCGCTCTAATTAGAGAAACACGTCTGAGGTGTCAAGAATGATGAATGATGTTCATGATGAGTGCAAATTCTTCATAATATAATTTTTCTTTGTAATTTGTAAGCCTTGGTTTCATTAAAGTTAGAAATCATAGTGAGTTTCACGAATTTAGTATGACATAGAAGTTATTTTGTTAGAATTTAGGACTCTACCAAATAACAGGTAAATATGGATATCTAAGACACTGATGTTGAAGATGAAAATGTTGTTGGTAATGGTGTGGAAAAATACTAGAACCAAGTCAATAGCCAATCTAAACTGGTTAAAGCTAAGATTATTGATACCATATCAATAAAAAAAATAAGAGGCTTGTGAATCTTCACGAAATAAGCCACATAATGAATTAAAATGTACTCATGCAAATGCGGTTATCTAGGAGAAATTTTGTGCCAAATAGTCGTGTTAAGAAGGCTCATGATGAGTGCAAAGTCTTCATAATATACCAAGTTTTTCTTTGTAATTTGTAAGTCTTGGTTTCATTAAAGTTAGCAATCATACTGAGTTTGGTGAACTCATTATGAAATCGAAGTTATTTTTTTAGAATTTGTGACTCTACTAAATGACAAGTAAAGTATGGAGATTCAAGACAAAGATGTTGAAGACGAGGACATAGATGTAGAGGTTTTTTGAAACCCACTGAAAGTGAGTTGTATCACAGTAGAGATCATCTCAAGAGAGGCGAATAAACCTGACAGTGCTTCAAGTGTGGAAGTTGAGAGCGTCTGCATTGGATAGGTGGATCGAGAGTTCAAAATCTCAAGTGTATATGAAAATTCCAAGTATGTGTTTGATTCCACATGTAACGTCCCCAAATCAAAACTTGAGCTCCGATACCACTTTGTAACATCTCCATCCCCCTAATTGTGTCTCATTACCACATTGATAAGTCTCCACTACTGCAACTCACTAAATAAAGCTCTGATAGTAATTTTGTCTTCTGCGGAAGCAACTCATTGAAACCAACAACGCACACAACTGGCCTTGTGCTACACATAGCTACGATTTCCTAGTGCGTGAAAAAAGGTCTTGTACTGTGTGCATCAACTTTGTCTTAGAAATTATGCATGCTCAATTGTCATTGTGTCGGCCGTGTCAACTATCCTCAACACACACGACAATTATAGCTTTGCGCTAGAACCCATACAATCATTATTGAAGTTACTTAACAAGATAATGACTATAACAATGGAATGAACTCCTAATACAACTACACGCGAAACCATTCCTATGACGGACGCGGGGTCTGTCTCATTCGCATGCGGGACTGATACCACTCTATGCGCATGACGATTCAAGCCTTGCCTCTGAATCACATAGGCATTACCACATAATTATCTAATTAGGAAACCCTTAACAACTACCATGCTCTACATCTTCGAAAGTTATGTAGAACTAAGAATACATGCACAACTCAACATAATTACATACCAATTCTATAAACAAAAATAACACAAGGATTCACATGTTAAATAATATATAAACACATATAAATTGTCATGGCCCATGCTCTATATATGCAACCAACATGCAGTTCTACAACATGTATAATCCACACACAAATATATATAAAAATGTAACACATAATATATTTAACATGTATATGCACATTACTGAGAGAATAATACACATAAGAAGATACTTATCTTTTGTTGTAATTCACCAGCTGCACATAGACCTCAGATGTTCCTCCCAACCATAGACTTTGCTTCTCATAAACTCAACAACAAGTCACCCCCAAGCTAAGGCTAAAACTCCACTTGGGAAAAGGATTCATAAGACAAGCTAAGTTCTATCAATAGTCAAAACACTCAGGAAAAGGTGCCAACCCCAACATACAGACTACAGTCCCTCATTCCCCACATGTCTGTCCCACCCTAGGAAGTGTGCCCCTTCTCTTCTCAACGGTTCTTTGGCTACCCAACTTCCCTTCCAGGGATTCAACAAAAGGTTGTAAAGGAAGTCTTAGGGCCTTGTAACTACAAATTGACACCTTGGGAAAGCAATTTCTAGCAGTTGTCTCACATGGAGAGAATGCTTACGGGCCTAACAACCCGCTTCTTAGACAAACAAAGACCTAACAACCCGCTTATTCGAAAAACACTAGGCCTTCCCAATTATGAGGTTATGTGATGGCCACAAGTAACAACAATATGCATATTCCTAGCAGAGGAAAGTTGGTTTTCCCTTGCCAAAGGAATGAATGAATTTTGCCTCCCCAAGATACACTAAGGACCAACAATATATTTGCATGATTATCACTGGACACTTGTCACCTTAAGAGATAACTTAGCTCCACTTGGTGAGTTGTTCTCATTCCTTAGGAACTTAGGATAAATTCATATCCCATAAGTATACTTTTTGAAATATTTTCAAATATTCTCTTTAAGCTTCACACCTCTTTCCCATTCTAGTGGAATTTTAAGCCCCCGGTCTCTTTTCGTTTGATTGGTTTGCGCATAGTGATATTTTTTTTTAATATATTGCCATTATATTTTACAAAAATAGGTGCACTGGCCTTTATCACAATCCAGAATCACCATCCTAACAACCACACATGCACTGTGTCCTCAATATACATATATACAAAGGCTCTCCAGCCCCAAAAATATCTCAGTTACAAACACGGTCCGATACGCACTTTGAAGTGATCCCTGCACAATGCGCATAAATCTAAAAAAGGGTGCACACTCTTCCCTTGGTTCATGTGCATGGAAATCCTCTCGCACTTACTCAGGTGCGTGCAAAGCTATGAAATGGGTGTTCACTCTTCCCTTGGTGCACATGCACTAAAATGTACCCAAAACTTGTGTATCCACGACTCACTAGCTAGTAGACTATATGTACATTTACATTACAATTGGGGTTTGGCCTAGGGGTATTACATTCCCCTCCCCCTTATTTATGCATTTTCCTCAATGCATTATGTAAGATAAAATTTCAAAAGTCTTCAAAATGATATGGGTACTCTATGCGCATAACATCTTCCTGCTCCCAAGTTGCATGCTCAGGACCATAATAGGTCCACTCGACCTTTACCATTCCTATTGATCGATTATGGAGAAACTTGAATTTATGGTCCAATATGCATACTGGTTGAAACACATTATGAATACATATGGATGTAGGAAGTGCAAGTGTTAGGGACCTAATCTCCCTAACCCCTCACGTAGGTAGAATAATATATTTCCATGTAATAAAGTCCAATATTAATAAGGCCTAGCAATAAGGAAGAATAAGTCAAATGTAAGAAGACCTAATAGAATATTCTGCATCTATAAGGATTTTCCTCTAGATTGTTCTTTTAGATATACATATTTAGTATAAATAGGAGTAGAGGTATGAAAAGTTTTGTCTAGGATATTATTATAATAGAGCTCTTCTCTGTTGGAGGTTACCCCCTCGAAAAGGAAAGTGAACATTGCTCTCAGTAATCAAAGTTCGCTTTCTGGTGTTATTCTAGTATTATTCTAGTATTGTTATGGTTATATCATTGTTTCTCTGTCATTTCTAGCTAATTATTTTTGTTTTGCATACTATTTTACATCTGGAATACTATAAGTGGTATCAGAGCACCTTCCTCGACAAACAATTCTGGGTTAATTTTTTTTTTTCAGGGTAGCGACATACTCCAACGTATTAAAGCTACAAAGATCTTTCGTTACGCACATAAACCCATGGTCGGGGATTCATACATGTAGGAAATACAAGTGGTACTTAAGAACACATCTATTGGCCACACTTGTAACCCATGTTGGTACCCCTTCGAGTGGTAGGGCATCAGACAATACATGTATACAGATCGACATAGATCTCCTGAATCTCTTTATATATAAACTGATCAGTCGCCTGACTGCTATAGTGCCACCGAGAATAACACTCGGGAAGATAATCTCTAGTACATGGTTGGTCGAGTAGTACGGTTAAGGGCACGGTCTAGCCTCCTTAGTTCGTGCCCTGAGATATTGGGTCGAGTACTACTGTTGGACCCTGCATGTATATTAGAGATATATAACACAGAGAAAACCCTTGTCTTTAGAACCCTTGAATACCCTAAACCCTTGGGATGAAAAAAAAACATAATAGAGAAGATCGATTGCCGCGCAATTTTGTCTCCTGCATTCGTGTTGCAAAATTACTACACATTTCTTCCTTTTGAGAATTTGGGCGTTTCTTCACCGCAATATTATTCAAATCGGAGTTTAACTCCACAGGAGTAAAAAATGTTGACATAATTATTTGAGACCTATCCCATTGGATTCCTCTCTTCTCCCTTATCACAATCATACCTATCATTTTTCAGCATTTTTTTTCTTGTAGATCCAACACCCTTCCAACACCCTTATTTGGGCCTTACCCCATTGCATTCCCCTCGTCAACCTAATCGTCATGATACACTTCACCCATAACCCATTTTTTATGTGGTCCCACACGTCCCTTTTCATTTTCCCTCTTAATCGTGGCCCACACCCGTAGTGAAGACTTGGAAGCTCGCTTCAATTCCTTGTACTCTAATTTCACAGAGACCTAACAAGAAGTGAGACAACTCAGTGAAAATGTTGCCACTATCAATAAAAATATTCATTCCTCCATCGACGCCAAAATGGACAACCTCAAACAGGACCTTGCTACCCAGCTTGAATCCTTCCATACCCAGTTTTCCTCCTTCACTATGATGATCTATGCCAAGCTACATATCCCTGCAGATCTTCCCTAATCTGACCCACCTTTGCAATCCGAAGGTGAAACTTCCTCTCATTCCAAGAATTTTCAGCCCCATCACTTTCAGTGTCACCTATGCCTTCTGCATGTGGATGTGACCAAATTTGGTGGCTCAGATCCCACTGGATGGGTAACTCAAATGGAACATTATTTCTCTTTGTATGACATTACAGATGAGTTGGCCAAGTTCCGTATATCAAGAACGTTGGAAATGGTGGCAATGGAGAAAAAATTCTTGCCAAGGGTATGTGGCTTGAACACAATTTGTGGAAGATATTTATGAATGCTTTGACATTGACACCAACCAATTAGGTTGTTTGAAAAATTTGAAACAATCTGGCACAATGGAAGACTTTATAGCCGCTTTTGAGAGATTGGCTTTCGATACAAAGGGCATGTCTGATGATTTTTTTTGAGAATGTTTTATCAGTGGCCTCAAGGATGAGATTCATGCCCATGTCCTTACGGCTCAGCCTCATATTTCGGTGGAAGCTACTAAAAGAGCTACGAAAGCAAAACATGTTGTCTCTTCTCAAACCATAAAACCCTCCTTTATTCCTCACACTAAACCAGTCACTCCCACTCCTCCTTCTACTCCACTAAAGATCCATAAATTGACCAGGGAAGAAATGGTTGAACGCCAACTCAAAGGACTTTGTTATAATTGTGATGACAAATATTTTCCTGGGCACAAGTGTAAGGAACAAAATATTTTTATGGCCATCTCAGAGGATGTTTCGAAAGACGATGTTGAGGCTCCTGTTGTGGCTACGTCACCTGAACTTACTGACATGACCCCTCCCTCCGACCCTCCTAAAGTCAAACCGGTCATTTCCCTGAATGCTCTCACTGGCTTCTCTTCTCTCCAAAGCCTCAATATAATTGGTTACATTAAGGATCAGAAGGTAATCATTCTTGTTGATAGTGGAAGAACCCATAATTTTATTCATCACCACATTTCCCAAGAAACTAATTTTTATATCCGTGTCATCAATAATTTTCAAATCATGATTTCCAATGGTGGGTGCATGAAATGTGGAGGGAATTGTGAAAATGCGTGTCTCCAAATTGGTTAGTACCACATGAAATCTCATATGTTTTCTATCGACATGGGTGGTTGTGAGATTGTGTTGGGTGCATAATGGCTAAGGACTTTGGGTCCCACTCTCATGGATTTTAAGTAATTAACCATGCAATTCCACCAGGAGGGCCAACAATGTAATTTCAAAGGCATCACCATAAATTCCCCGGAGATCATCAGTTCCCATTGCATGGAAAAGCTGCTAAAAAAAATTATTCTGGCATTATTTCACAACTCCATGCCATTCAAACCACTAAGACACCCTTTGTGTCACAAGACCTCCAATCCATCCTCTCCAAACATCATGTTGTTTTTTCCACTCCCCATGGACTCCCTCCTTCCTATGGTGTTCATGATCATTCCATTCCCCTTGTCCCTGACATCGTTCCTCCCAATTTTCATCCCTATCGTCATCCCTTTTCCCAAAAAAATGAAATTGAGAAAATTGTTCAAGAATTGCTCAATGCAGGTGTTATCCATCTTAGTACGAGCCCCTACTCTTCTCCTATGGTCATGGTCCTTAAGAAATAAGGTTCTTGGCACATGTGTCCTGACTTCAATGCCTTCAACAAACTCACCATTAAAGACAAATTTCCCATTCATATCATTGATGACCTCTTGTATGAATTGAGTGGTGCCTAGTTCTTTACTAAACTTGATCTTTGTTTTGGCTACCACCAGATACGTATGAACAAGGTATAAATTCCTAAGACTGCATTTCGAACTCATGAAGGCCACTATGAGTTTTTGGTCATGCCCTTTGGATTTTGTAATGCTCCCTCCACTTTCAAAAGCCTCATGAATCATGTATTCCATCCTTTTTTCTATCATTTTGTATTAGTTTTCTTTGATTATGTCCTCATCTATAGTAAATCCTGAAAAACCCATCTTTCTCATGTGGATTGAGTTCTACATCTACTCTCTCAACAGAAACTTTTCCTCAAACAATCTAAATGTGCTTTTGGCACCTCAAAATTCGAGTACTTGGGTTGTCTTGTTGGCAAGGCCGGTGTGAGGATTGATCCTAAAAAGATTGAAGCTATGCAGGATTGGCCTCGCCCAAAGAATCTCAAAAGCTTGCGAGAATTTCTGAGTTTAACATGTTATTATCACAACTTTGTTAAGAATTATGGAAATATTGTGGCACCTCTCACTGCTCTCCTTAAAAAGAATTATTTCACTTGGACTCTCATAGTTTCTCAGGCCTTTCAAACCTTGAAGGAGGCCATGTGCACCACTCCAGTCCTGGCCATTTCTGATTTCACAAAGACCTTTGTCCTGAAAAGTGATGCTTCCAGGAGAGGAATTGGAGTCATCCTTATGCAAGAGGGTCTAACTTTGGCCTTTACGTGTAAACGACTATTAGAGTGACATCTAGGAAAATAAATCTATGAAAAGGAAATGTTGGCTATTCTACATGCAATGGATCTTTGGTGCCCTTATATATTGGGGAAATGCTTCCAAATTAAGACAGATCATCAAAGCCTCAAGTATTTTCTAGAACAATGCCTTTCCTCCCCGGTGCAACAAAAATGGGTGACTAAGATCTTTGGATATGATTATGAGATCATTTACAATAAAGGAAAAGACAATGTGGTTGTTTATGCATGTTCCAGAAAATATGAAGATGAAGGGTCCCTTTTTTCCCTCTCCTTAATTGTACCAGATTGGCTCCAAGCTACTCGCCTGGAATGGCTACAAGATCCCAAAATTTCACATCTAATGCAACAATTGTAAGCCAATTCTCTAGTTTTCCCAGGGTACTCTTGTAACAATGATGAGCTTCAATAAAAAGGGAATTTGTATTTAAGTAAACAATCACAACTTATATCCACGGTACTTTTTGAGCTTCATGCTACACCCACAACTGGGCACTCAAGGTTTACCAAAAACTATGACTGGGTCAAACGTTATTTTTTCTGGGATGGTATGAAACAGGATGTTCACAATTTTGTGGCAGAACGTGATGTTTGTCAATGCAACAAGGGGGAAACAGTCAAAGCTCCTGGCACACTACAACCACTTCCAATTCCACCTGCTATTTGGAGGGATATCTCTATGGATTTTATTGTGGGATTACCTAAATCGAGCAATAAATCAATCATCATGGTGGTAGTTGATCATATTTCCAAGTATGCTCATTTCTGTGCTCTTCCACACCCATTTACATCCTCCACTATGGCTCAAATTTTCATGGATCAGGTCTTCAAGCTTCATGGAATTCCTCATTCTATTGTTTCTAATCGAGACCCCACTTTCACCAACAATTTTTGGCCAGAATTGTTCAATCTACAAGGCACCCAATTGCATCTCAGCACAACTTATCATCCCCAGAATGATGGTCAAACCAAATTTGTCAACAAGTGTTTGGAAACATATTTGAGGTATTTTTCATCGAAAAGGAAAAATCAATGGGTTGAATGGTTACCAATAGTTGAATGGTGGTACACCACTTCTTACCTTATAGCTACCCGCATGACTCCTTTTGAAGCAGTATATGGACAAAATCCACCTTTAGTTCTCTCATACCTGACATGTGTCTCGAAGGTCCAGATGGTTGACCAAACACTTACAATTCAAGAGGCTATTCTCTGTACACTCAAAGAGAATTTTGTGATGGAACATAATTGCATGAAGAAACACGCAGATCAAGGTTACTCTGAACGTCAATTTGCAGAAGGAGACCAGGTGTTTCTTCGACTACAACCTTATAAGGAAAATTCCCTCAAGGATAACCATTGTCAGAAAATGGTGCCCATATTTTATGGTCATTATACTGTTCTCAAGCATGTGGGACATGTGGCCTATCAGTTAGCTTTGCCCAATCATTCTAACCTCCATCATGTTTTTCATGTTTCCTTCTTAAATAAGGTGATTGGAACTAAGTGCCAAACTCAAACCAACCTTCCCGATTTGGATGAAGAAGGATCCATTTGGTTACAACCACAAGAAATTTTGGACCAACGTGAGTGTTGTCTGCATCAACGCACCATCAAGGAAGTGTTAGTTCAGTGGAAATATATAACTCTAGAAGATGCCACCTGGGAACCAACTACCATTCTACAACAATTTCCTCATCTTAAGCCTTGAGGACAAGGTTGTTTTTAAGGAGGACATATTAGGGACCTAATCTCCCTAACCCCTCACGTAGGTATAATAATATATTTCTATGTAATAAAGACCAATATTAATAAGGCCTAACAATAAGAAAGAATAAGTCAAATGTAAGAATACCTAATAGAAGCTTCCGCTTCTAGAAGGATTTTCCTCTAGATTGTTCTTTTGGATAGACATATTTAGTATAAATAGGAGTAGAGGGTATGAGAAGTATTATCTGGGATATTATTATAATAGAGCTCTACTCTGCTGGAGGTTTCCCTGTTGAAGATGCAAGTGAACATTACTCTCAGTAATCAAAGTGTTCTTTCTAGTGTTATTCTGGTATTATTCTGGTATTGTTCTGGTTATATCATTGTTTCTCTGCCATTTATAGCTAATTATTTATGTTATGCATACTATTTTATATTTGGAATACTACAACAAGAATGCATGAAACATGACCAATCTTCTCCAGGATTTTAGAGGGCCCACAATAACATGCTGTCAACTTTGAACAATTTCCCAACTTAAGTGAACTCTTCCTAGATTTCACTTTCAAAAACACGTGGTCACTCACTTTAAATTTTCCGTGAGTTCTGCATTTATCTACATAACTTTTCTTATTGTCCCAAGAAACCTTTAAATTCTGTTTTATTTTCATCATTTGATCTTCCATTTCCCTTGGAAATTTTGTCTCAACCACTGCTTTGTCAGCTGGGTTGTCCCAACTCATTGTGTGGTGCACTTTTTTCCATAAAGTGCCTCAATTGGGCTCATATTTATAGATGCTTGATACCCATTGTTATACACAAACTCAACCAAATGTAAATATTTTTCGCACTGTGTCAATTTTTCCATCACATACATTCTTAGCATATCTTCTATCACTTGATTTACCCTTTATGTTTTACCATCTGACTTTGGATGGTAGGTTTTGATAAAAAATCATATTTGTCCCAAATCCTTTAAATAATTTCTTCCAAAAATTTGATGTGAACTTGGGATCTCTGTTAGACACAATTGTCTTAGGTACACCATGAAGCCTGACAATTTCCCTCATATAAACATCGTTAATGTTAGTTGCTTTCTGCATGAATTTTACTGGAATAAAGTGGGAATCTTTAGTAAGCTTGTCTACTTATACCATGATGGAGTCATGCTGCTTGGTTGTTCTGGGTAGCTTCATGATGTAATCCATAGTGAAAACTTCACATTTCCACTCATGAATGGATAATGGTTGTAAAAATCTAGCTGGGTGTCTATTCTCAACCTTGACCTTTTGGCATTCCAAACACCTAGCAATAAAATCAACCACTTATTTCTTCATACTTGGCCAAAAGTATTGTTTCTTGACATCTTCAATTATCTTTTGGTAGCCTGGGTGCCTATCATAAGGTACATTGTGCATTTATTTTACTAGAATATTTTCCAACTCTTGAGAATCTGGTACATAAACTATGTCCCTCTACATGACGATTTCATCCTCTTTTAACTCTAAATATTCAATTTCCTATTGCAAAATACCTTGTTGTAGCTTTGTCTTTATTTCCACATTGTTGATTTGATTTTGCAACCTCTAAAATTCTATCCTCCAAATATGATTTGTACATGCTAATGGTCGTAGCATTCATCTCACGCAGTCTCTTGCTGAGTGCTTCAACCACCTTGTTCTCTTTACCCTTGATATGCTTAATATCAAAGTCATACTCACTGAGGAATTATAACCACCTTCTTTTCCTAGCATTTAATGTTGGTTGTCCAAAAACATATTTCAGATCATTGTGGTCTGTCCTCAACTCAAATATTATTCCCATGAGGTTGTTCCTCCACATCTTCAAGGCATAAACTATGGCTTCCAATTCAAAATCATGAGTAGCAGAGTGTCTTTCATGCTCTTTTACTTCCTTGATTTGTAGCACACCACATGCCCATTTTGACTAAGGACTCTATCGAGCGCTTCCTTTCATGCATCAATGCACAAAACGAAGTTTACATTAGATCAAAAAATTTTAAAATAGGCGCACTTGCCAACAAACTCTTCAATTGTTGGAAAATCCTTTTACAATTAGAAGTCCACTCAAATCTCACACCTTTCTTTCACAAGGATGTGATTGGGAGTGCAATCTTTGAGAATCCTTCAATAAACCTTATGTAGACATGAAAGATATCACCTCTACAAAATTCCTTGGTGTTGGCTATCCTTCAATGGATTTTATCTTCTACGGTTCCATTGCTATCACTTCTTATGAAATGATATGTCCCAAGTAATGAATATACCTCTTGTAGAATGAGCACTAGTTCAAATTTTCATATAGTTGTTCTCTCAATACTTGCAACACCATCCTCAAGTAATTCTCATGTTCTTCTTTAGACTTTGAGTAAATAAGTATGTCATACAAAAATACAATGACAAAATTATATAAGTATTCCCTAAAAATACCATTAATTAAACACATGAAGACATCTGGTGCATTTGAAAACCCAAATGGCACTACTGTAAACTCATAATGTCCATACCTCATCTTGAAGGTTTTCTTGCTGATGTCTTCCTCTTTAATTCATACCTCATGATATCCTTATCTAAGGGAAATATTAGAAAATATTTTTTCATCCTTCAGTTGGTCAAAGAGGTCATCTATCCTTAGTAAAGGATACTTGTTCCTCACTATTACCTTATTCCACTGCCTAAAGTCAATGCAAAGTCTCAACATTCCACCCTTTTCTTCAGAAATAATACTGGGGTAGCTCAAGGTGATACACTTGGGCATATATACCCCTTCTTCAAAATCTCTTCAAGTTTCATTTGCAATTCTTTTAGTTCTGGTGTACTCTTCCTATAAGGAGTATTTGATACTTGGGATGCTCTAGGAATTATATTTAAAGAGAAATCATTATCTCTCTTGGATGGCAACACTGATATTTCTCTAAATACATTTTGAAACTCCTTTAAAACTACACAATATTCAATATTTGACACTTTATCCTTAAGTGCCTCCTCCATATGCACTGCAAATACTTGACATCATTTCCTAAAGATTTTCTTCAGCTACAAGGATGAAACTTCTCTAATATTTACAACCCTTGGAATACCCTATATTGTTTTCAAGTTCCCTTCTTAATCCAAGCAAGAAAAATCCTTATTATAAGAGTCTAGGACAACATGATGGATGTCCAACCAATCCATACCGATTAGGAAATCATATGAACCCAAAGGTATAATATTCAAAATGCCTATGTGCTTAGTCTATTCATTTCCATTGGACATGCCTTAACCATCTCATTAATTTTCATTTCTTCTCCTATAGCTAGTTGTACCAACCAAGGTTCCCCAATCTTTCATTTTGGAAATTTAAATATTTCCACCATATTAGGATCTATATAACTATGAATAGCTCCTGAATCAATTAAAATAACAATGGATTGGTTGTTGATATCACCTTCCACTTCAATCATATGTGACTGAAACTTAGCTTGCTTGTTATCTAGGGATGCATAGATCCTAGGTACATTTCTTCTCATGTCCTCAACTGTATCATATTGTTGTACATTGTGAAAATACCTCACTTTCTCACCTCTATGAGGGAAATATCTGTACATATGGTCTCCCTGATAGCCCCAACACTTCATTGGTTGTTTCCTTGGTCTTTTCCCCAATGCCTCTATCATTTTGGGCTCCTTGGGAGTTGGTTGTCCTTGAAAATTATTTCTGAAGAATGGTGGCTTAGTCCCCTACTTCCTCTAATCCATCTTTCTGTTATCGGACTAATCGGTAGGTGCGAACACTAACAGATCTCCCTAGATCCACCTGGATCTAAAACAAAACAGGAAAGGACATGACTCTTTCCCTAAGTTTTGACCATTGAATTAGCTAGTAGGAAGGAACAAGTAACATACCTTTGTATCGCTTCCTAGGGTCTTTGTTTCTCCTGCTTCGCTTCGGTTCTCTTGTGAGGTCAAGACCAATACCACACAAACCAACCAAAGTGAAGATAGAAAAATATATTCAACTGTCAACTTATGTGTATGATCAAGGAATTACACAATAAAGTGATAATAACTTTATGGGAAAGGGACATGCCACTGTATCATATTAATTGAAAGTAGAAGATTACAACCTGATCGCCTTGATGTCGCAAGCTTCCTTTCGGTGGCTCTTGGATCCAACACACACACTTGATCAATCCTTGTATGAAGAAGATCAAATCCCTCTTGATAGACTTGCTAGAGTCTCCAAGCTCATGGTCAAGCTAAGTCCTTCACACAATTCTTTCACCAATTCTCCAATGAATCTTTCTTAACATTTTCCATGAGAATTCCATCGATATATAGGAGAGAATGAGATGGTTACTTGATCCAGGTGGATATCGGTGGCCACCCACTTTTTCCAAATGGCTCAAGACAGTTTTCTGGCCATTTTGGCAATTTACTATTTTTCGCAGGTTTTAACTTCCGGGGCCATTTTGAGGGTCCAAATGAAGGTTTTTCGAGATCGAGGTTCTCAATGATAGCCAAATGAAGGTTTTGAGATTGAGGTTCCCAATGATAGCCGAAGGCAATGATTGAGCCACAAAAATGAATCCTCCTCGACAATACCCTTTCCAACGAGATATCACACTTTTAAACAAGATGAACTCACTTCACCCAAACCTGGGCCCACATGACTTTTACGCTTCATCTCCTAGGGTTAGGTTTTGGATTTCTAAGACTTTGGCATTCCCTGCTTATTGTGGGCCTCTGAGTCTCATTGTAATCTAATTGCTTAGGCATGATATCTCGTTGAAAGGCATGGTCGAGGAGGATTATTCTTGGGTTTCAACTGCTCTTCGCTATCATTGAGAAGACTGATCTAAAAAAACCTTCATTTGGACTCTCAAAATAGCCCTGGGGTTGTAAAACCCCGGTAAAATAGTAAATTGTCAAAATGGCTTGAAAATCGCCTTGAGCCATTTGGAAAAGGGGTGGGTGGCTATCGATATACACCTAGATCATTACTTGGATAAGAATGATCCCAATGGTCGTAAACCAATAAAGGGATAACCATTCGAATGTCAACTCATTCTTCTAGAAGATTACCTTCTAGAACCATCGATTCATCTTTTCCAAGCTTTAGAGAAGGTTCACACTCTATCTATGTAGTACGCGGTAAAGAAGTTCGCACTCTAGTTTAAGGAAGTCTGAGAATGGGTCATTCTCGCGAGTTCGGGATATCAGAAACCCGCGAACCTCTCTCAAAAGTGAGTTTCTCCGAAGAGATGAATGCCATTTTTCTCAGAAAATTTCTTATGAGTGGCTTCCTAGCATTACCCATCATTAATACACCACCATGATGACCAAAATCATGTGGGTACTGTATCGCCCCCCAAAGTATGAGGTACCGGAACCAAAGGATACCAAAAGACTTTGTAAACCGCAGATGTGTGTCGGAAACCGTATAATAATCTAATCGGAAACCCGTACCAACTTAAGACTGTAATATCATATACACTCGAGGTAGGCATTCCATACTCAAATCAATGCATCGGATGGCATTGTATACATAGGTCATGGCTACCAATCATACAACATCCATGCCGCAAATATATGCATAGCCATGAATACATCAGGATTAAGGGGAGGAGAAAATTCAAATTAAGATGACATAGCCACTAGACATACAAAATGGATCTATGCCCAGACACACCACGTCCCATATATACGTAGCCCCACATTGTTTCAAAAATACTTAATCTAATCATGTGAATTCATGTGCTAAAGTCAAACATGGAAGAAACCACTTGATTAACGGCCATTGATGTAACCTAATAAGTGCGAGGAAATCACCAATGATGTCATTGACTCCTAAGGTACCGTAGTAAAAATCCATCGAAGCGTGAATGAATGAGAGCTGGAAGTCAAACATTCGAACAAATATTTCGAATGTGGTCACCGATGTGATCCCACTGTTGAAAGTGAGGAAATATGCCATTGAGGCATGCAAGTTCCAACAAATAATTTCTAAGTCTTGTTTCCAGATAATGAGATTAGTCGGCTAAAAACAAAACCGTCACAAGAGGCTTCGATGTATCCCACATCAATGATATGAAATGAGTAATAGATTTTTAGGGCGAAGCAGAGTATGATGTAAATTGAATCGAACGTGGAAGGCCGCCATGGAGAGAATGGACAACTGCAAATGACCGACCTAATAAGGCTTTCTGGGATGAACTTCTCTTTGAACATATGAATGACATGAAAAAAGATTTGGCAGCATTGACTCGATGAGACGTAAAATGGTATGACCTTATAGCAAATCGAATGAGATATAAATGGATTTCCCAAAACCAGCTTCAAATAATGAATAGGGTGTCGTTCAAGAGCCGGTTTGCGCACGCTTAACCAAGCAAGATGAAAACATATCCTTCCCAAATTCCCCCCAATTCCGGGCTAGCAATTCCTTTATTTTTACGAAGCTTGAGGAGGATAACATATGCTTGTTGGATATAATATTATCCCTTCTCGGATAAGTCCTCGAGCATAGTTTAACTAACCCCTAAGAAGGAGTGGTGCGGTCCCATTACGTCCGGTTTACGTTTGTTTAATCCAGTCCAAAGATAGAAAACCTCAAGGTTTTCATGATTATAGAGTTCGAAAACACTCAAAAGAACTCTCTCAGTGCCTTTTTTCAGAAAATAGTCTGGATGAGACCTAAAAAGAGATAAATTATCGCCACCATATGCTTTCTTCAAATACTTATCAAGCATGAAAATGGCAAGGTCGTTCGGCTATCTTTCATGTTTAGAGAGTCTCAAATAGCTTAAAGAGGACTCTGTGGGGTTCCTTTTCATATAACCTTTGCGAGTACGAAAAAGTGATAAAAATATACCCGGTAACCTATTCTCATGTATTAAAAAAAAAAAAAAAAAAAAAAAAAAAAAAAAAAAAAAAAAAAAAAAAAAAAAAAAAAAAAAAACATGCGATGAAGAAGAAAAACTATGTCCGCATCCCCGTATATGAACATCGGGTCGCTACTCTGCAAAAGTTACAGTCAAAAGGGCATTAGGTTTAGGTTTTAGTAAATAAATAATTATCAAAATTAATAACATGGTAAAGGTAAATATAAAGAAGTAAAACTTTTTTTACCATATCATTTTAACTCTACCACTATTTGAGCCCAAAACCTCTTTTTACCCCTCGAATTTAACGACAGTGGGCGCCACGAGCATCCATTTGACGAAATGCCAATGACAGTGAGGTAGGCTCTTTGTCCCCCACGCCATGGTTTAATCTATCATTTCACTGGTAAAACACATTTTGAGTCAGTTTTGTGAGCCATCATTGCGCCAGCCTATTCTTCGCAGTGGTTGACAGACCTCAAGCAGAATGGGTCATTCTCGCAGTGAGCCCACGTGAAGTCAGCGAGGTTCTCGCACCGCCTAAAGGGCACCATGGTGAACCGCAGTAACATAATTTTTTTTAAGCTTGCCCAATGAAGAAAACCAAATCAGAATAGAGTTACTAATCTTCTTTTTGTGATTCTTATGCGTGATTGACCATCAAAATGGTTCTTTAATGGCGTAAAAGGGAGCACAAAGAAGATAATGCCATTGCCGGAAATCATCCGCCTACCATTGCCACTTTGAGAAACTATCGTCTTCTGAAGTACTTTCAGATCCCGCATGAGGGCCCAATTCAGGTTATTAGAGTACCTTGTATATGCTGGATCCCGATCACAGGTTTTTCATGTAGGGTCCACATTGTCCTTAGATATTGAGGACATTTACTTCTGACTGGACTGACACGGCGCGGTACCACATGAGTTCGACCGGTAGCAGGGTGGTGGGATGCCCATGAGTAAGTATTGTCGCTTACACTATGTTCCCCGGCGGGCAGAGAGGAAGAAAGGGAAAGTAGTTATTTGGGAGGTACAGGATTTGACCCTCCGTACTATTTTATTCACCATTGCATGTATGACCGGGAGCTCCTCTCCTCACATGGCTCTAGAGTTACTTTCAGTAGGCTATAGAGTGTATTGAACCTCATGTTTTTAACTGGACAGATGCGCGTCAGAAGTATGAAAAGGTAGTTGACCAAATGCGATAAGGAAACCCGGAAATTTGGGTATGGGTCTTTGTTAGTGTTCTTCTTTTCTCGAGAGGGTTCCATTATCAGGCCGCAAGTTGAGTGGAATTTAACGGCTCCTAGGGATCCAAGAATGCCGAGATGGTGTCAACTCATGGTCTGACACGTAGCGGGACCAATTATCGCGGCGATGATACTTTCTTCGATCGGTCATAATTCACGCATGTTGATGGTCGAATACGATTATGCTTATGATGGTTGATTTCGAGGATATCCGACTGGTTCTGCCGGAGGATGCTCTTGGGGGGAACTGGTAAGAAGTAATACATTTTTCTTTTTAAATTGCTTTATGAATTTAATATATGTAAATGTTTTTATATGTTCTTCCAAAGACTAAAAACGTACTTGCTCTTTTGATGATGAATATGTTGGACCTTACCGACCTCCGGTACTTCTCCCATTCAAAGGAAAGGAGAGATAAGAGTTATGGTGATTCGAGGAGTAGTTGTCGAGGATCTCAAGGAGATCGAACAAAAACTCAAGGGATTGACTATGGAAATCCCTCAAATTACTGTAGATGAGCTTCCTCGACATTACCAATGCCAAACTATTGGCGTTTCAACATCTATTGGTCAACTACTTCATAGGTTTGCCTGGGAAGTCATGTGTTACCGTGAACACCATCCATGACATCACTTTGTAGAAGCTACGAGCTTCCACTTTTGATCTTGCCTTCGGACAAACGCTTTTGCAAAACTCTTTTGATCAAGTATATATACACACGGCTTCACCTATTTATCCTTGTGTTGTGAAAATTGACGGATTGATTTATAAATGATCCAAATGTTTGTCTAATACATAGTTAGCCAATGCATCAGCTTTTAGTGTATTTAGACATCTAGGAATATGTTGATATTCAATATAATCAAAACAATGTTCCAAGAAGCGAATTCGCAAATACAATTCCGCAAAAAAGTAGGACTTCAAATAGTATAGACATTGGCTTTAATAGAGTAATTACAAATATGTGAATGAAGGTCGCACGTAACCAAAATGACGACCTCGGCGAGATAACATCACCAACAATTCGGGATAATGGTGCTATACTCCCAATATTGTTGGTCGACGTCGGTGACACACACCTCGTGAAGGAGACAAGTTCGTTTAGTATAAATTTCCCATGCCGGAAGCAATATTCGAAAGTACCACGACCAGCACCATTAAATGGCTCAACATAGGGCAGCCAAGACCAACATCTGGAAATAAAATCACAATGTCACATAAGGGCAGGACTAGATAACGACAAAAACAAGCTACAGTAATACGTGCGGCGATACAATAAAATACAAGTACCGCGTAATGCATGATTTTATGTATATTACTTTTTCTGGCACAACCCATCTCCCGGTTCACCCAAAGGGATACCCATCAGACCAACTAACTCATAAGCTCCTTTTCCAAAACTCGTCTAATGATATAAAGACCTCGCCACATGGCTTTGAATTTTCCATCTCCTAGCATATCTCAAACTTTACCTATAGAGGAGAACTAGATCTCCTTTCTTAAAAAAACGTACGCAGGCCTGGACATTACGTTTGTCGATACAATCTTCATTGCTTCTAAGCTTCATGAATAGGGTAGCATCGCACGAAGCTCTCGGCCTTAATCGGATAAGATACAATAGATGTTCTTCCCCAGGCGTTTGGTAGAGTTCAATAGGATAAGAGGGTATCTCACATTCAATTGAGAGAATGTCTTCCAAACCATAGACTAACCGGAAAGGTGTAAACCTAATAGCAGACTTTGACGAAGCCGTGCTTCCATACAATGCCAAAACAACATTGTGTGCCAACAAAGTTCTCATAACTATGAATCCCTATCATTCGTCAGAGAATAGTTATGAGAACTTTGTTAAATGGTTTGACCTCGCCGCTATTTGTGGGTAATAGGCTGAGTTATCATGTCAAGACCTAACTTTCGCAAGTCTTTACATCATGAAGTTCCCTAAAGTGGCTAACAGGATCGTGACTTATAGCTTCTAAACACAAAACAAGCTGGCAGACCCTGATTAAAATGAATAATGATGTGGTATTTCCGGTGTTGTCAAATGTCAACATCACCTCAGCCCATTTTAGTAAAGTAATCGATGGCTTTAATAATGTATCCATGCCCCCTACCGAGTGAGGGTGACATGTCATAAACATGCCCCATTTCACAAAGGGACTAACAGAGACCACAAGGTGAAGAGGAGAAGGATGTGACCAGATCTTCTGACATGTGGTCTCAGGCATGGCATTTTGAACAACGCGATTATGTAGTCACAAATAAAGAAGGCCAAAATAATTCTATTTGTAAGATGTTTTGGGCATTGGCATACCCATACATGTGACCACTACAGGCTCCAGAATGGTAGTCACTCCGATTTCTCGCTTCGGCTTTAACGTTAGGTAGTAAGCTGCAGAGTCAATCCTCTGGATTTATAAAGAGATTATCCTCGAGATATATTGATCTGCCGATAGCTAATGCTATTTGCCTGCGCTAGACAAAGTTGGTCGAAAAGTATAGGTTTGGAGATATATAATGAAATATCCGTACCAAAGATTCATTAAAGCGATATGGTGCTATTCACTCCAGCAAATGAATCAACCGCCACATTTCTCCGCTTCGCATCTCCACCAACCTCGTTGAAATTACACTTCGACTCTGGCACGTTTCAACCCAAAACAAACCTCGGAGTATCACAATCCATTCGTAGTATTTTCCCCTAGCAAATTGACGGTAAGAATATGTTGCATAGGGCTGCAATCAGAAATCATTGTAGTTCCGGTATGGAGAGGATATAGCGAAGTGTTGGACGGCTTCTGGACGCATGTTTTCTACATAAACACCACTAGTAGTATGCTAGACTTCACTCGCGAAACGGCCATGTTCAGCATATCATCCCTTCTGGACGAACCATACCAATGGTAATCTGGAGGTATCAAAGGTGCATGAAATAATCGCGAATCGTATAGGGGAAAGAGCTGGCGACGATTCGACAATTCTGCGCTTCAAAGCATTGTTGATGATGGTATTCCGCCACCAACGCCAGACCCTTTTTATAGCAACCGCCAGAAATCCATGCTGTGAGCTATCTCGGCGCAATTTGGAATAAACCATGAATAAAGTTTCTTCCAAACTTTGGTAACCGGCTACCAGAGGAGATTAAGGATTGGTTCTAACCTTTAAAGGATCCAACTGATCCCCTGACGTTCGTCCTAGAAGCCTACCCTGATTCCATGTTCATTAATTCTATGTACGTAGAACCGGTAACTAAAACGGCCCCAGGAGCTGGATGACCCGTGCATTGAGTGAGCCGGGTAAATCATTCAGATATGGCTACCATGCCCGATATCATGGAAAGCATAAGACATAGTGCATTGAAAATTTATGCCGCTTCGAAAAATCGAAGCGAGTTTTCGATAGGCAAGCACCCGCTGACAATAAAGCCGGCCCGGCGTTGATCCCCGGAACAATGTTGATTTGATTGTTCCGTATGTCCATCCATCGTGAGAAGCGACACCTCAAGATCAGTCACAACCGGACGGACGAAGGGGGCAGGAGTTGTCTTTGGGACAAGCTTTGTGGATATCCCCATAATCAACGCATACACAAATTATGCCTTGTTCCTTGTCGATCGGGAAAAGATTGTCCCAAATTTCAGAGCCACCGATGTCAAAGGCTCGAAGTCGTTTGGCAAAGCTTCACTTTGCTTCGATAAACAGCTTTAATGGGCAAACCGAATTGAAGGTGCTACTGAATCCGGTCAACGCCTGGTATGTCTTTATCTCATGTATCACAATCTCGTGGTCAATAATTCGGCATTTCTTCATATCTCTAGGCAAAGATGTCATGAAACTCTTTGAAAATGGATGTGCAGGTGACGCCTGGAGAACGGCTCCATTATGGACATTTTCACAATTCCGTGTTTGATGGATGTTGAGAGGGGAATAGTGGAGGATATTGCTGTTCCCTTTAGAAACACATTGTGTGCGCACTCTGAACGTTGAGATAATGACAATGGCTTCCATGGGTCGATATCCTACAGGTTCTCAATAGTATGTTTCTCCGTGAAGAGGGATGGAACGATGATGTCCATCGTCCTAAGGGTTTTCGTCCATGATAAATGCCGACTATTTTGTCTGCGGGAAAGTTCTTATCACGAAAGGATCCGATATAACCCACCCGCGAGGGTAGAAGGTTGTCGATTGAATAGCGTGGTAGGCATATTCAATTGGACTTAACGACATTTTGTCGTCGAAACGAAGATAATCTCCAGTGTCAAGTACAATCCATGGGTTGTGAGACGTAGGGGTTCCGTGAATATAGGTGGAGATCATGTTGATTGAAGCAATGTATGAGCGTGGAACATCGGGTGGAGGAATGGGGAATGTACCCATTAACGAAGAGTCTTTAGAAGGCCTACACCGACACTCTCATAACCCAGCAGGGTTTTAGAAATAATCCATAATGCTGCTGGGTAATGGGTATCAAATTAAAGAAGGTTAGTTATCGACGGTGACCACCTTTCCTTGATGTGGGAAGCCGCACTTCACACGTTGTTCGACAATAACCCGCTGCGATGGAATCTATCCACCGCGCTGCCAGAAGATTGTAATCGAAAGGAGCATCAAAGACTTCCACTCAACTTGAATCGTTTTGCCTTCTAACGCGATGGGAAATGAAGGAAGGACACCACAGGGCTTAAAAACGGATCCAAATGAAGGCTCTAAGAGCAGTTCCGATCTATCCAGCGCAGGTCACCGATTTCCAACAAGCAAAAGACACGACAATACACGAGGCAACTCAATTCCATAACGTCTCAACAAACGTTTTGCCGTGAGACAATCACTCTGACCGAAGTAACCCGGAAACGGATCGTCAAAGATTATTAAATTTAGTATCCATTTGGATCTATCTCCAATCATTTCTCGCCAGTGGACAAACTCTAAAATGACCTTGAGGCCGATATCATGGTGTTTTGGGCCGATCTTCAACAATGTTGTAGTTCCGCATACCGCTACTTAGAGGACTAAAAAGCTGATTTTAGAAAACCATGGGTTCTCTTGGGGGCCGGGGTCAATAACCGGTCGAAAATCATCGCTCGAGCATTTAAATATTAACCGCTAGCAGGCGGAGCCCGAGGAAACCGGGTTCTACCAAGCGAAGCCGAGGCAGATCAATCAACCCCTTAGAGGCTTGATTGATGATCATTGATTATATTGACGAATGATAGACAACAGATCCATAGAATCCATAACGGATTAATCACGATATATCACAATCTTCAACAGGGGTATTTTTTGGTTTGCTCTGCTTGAGAAGAATTTTTGTCCTCCTTATTCCCACCCTTCCATTGATTTGTTTCACCGGTCAGTAGAGATTGAACTGCATTTACCCTCGTAAGTCTTGGTGGAAGGAGTAGGAGTTGGATCACTTTGAACATTAGAAGAAGCAGGTTTGGGGTTTGTGCTTGAGGTGGAATGGGGTTGGCCCGGAAAGCGCCAATCATAATCGGCCGCCTTCATAAGCAACCGGAGTAGTTGAAGCGGCGGAAGTTGAAGGACGAGGCAAGTCAGGTAGAAAATCATAAAGGGTACTCATTTGCGAGTAAACGAGGTCAAGATATTGAGCATGACTTGTAGCCTACTCTTCGACTACTCCACCCATGGAAATGTCACGACCGATGTCATTCAAAAAATGATTTCATGAACCACTCTCGCAAGAACCGACGGGAGTCTGGGTTTAATGAGAACAGCCCGTAGCCACTCATGAATGTGATTGGATATATGATGGCTTTGTTTTGTTCAAAGAAGTCAAAATCTCGCGTCCCTATGTCGCAATGGTGAACTCTGGTAACCGTATGCGTGAGGAAATCCATACATTAGTGCTTGAAGTCGAGAAGAAACCTCGTGGCAATTCTATATACCACTGCGCTATAACTGCGAGGGTTCATTGAAAGGATGTAAACAATAGAGTCATCCATCAACGAGTTGATGAACACCGAGGTGAAAAGTCATAACGCGATTGTTTAACCCTTCCGCTCGAATTTAGAAAATGTCCATGGTATCTTGATGGTATAGCAAAAGCATTGGGAGAGAGTGACTAATTGACTACGAAATCCTTTGACAACCGAAGATCCAAAGTGGCCAAAAAGGGTAATTGTCGATACACCTGCGGGTACTGGTGGCTTTAGGGAGGAAACCCCATCGGCAAACCAATAGGGACTATAAGAAGTCCGGCATAAATGCAACATCCGTGCAGATCTGGTGGTGGTTGAAGAGGATAGTAGTCACAGGATTGTACCGAATAGGGACTTGAGTTTGAGCATTATCGCTTCCAAATGGGATTGAATGACCCTGGATATGGTTGGCCCATACTAGGGGGTATCACAGATACAGCTGGAAACTACTGCCCCCCAGTGGATTGAGGAGGATGTTGTATCAACCGACCTAACAATTACGAAGGACGAGGTTTTTCCCATAAGGTGGGTTGGTCCTCCCATCGAAGGTGGTGTCCAATTGGGGGAAATGTTCCAATTAGGGGTTGTGTTCCAACTGGGATTTGTGTTCCAATACGAACTTTCCGCCGAGTAGTTGTTTCATACCACCTGGTGAAAACGTCCAATCGACGGAAAACTGTACGGAGCAGACGGAATAGTTCCACCAGGATTAAGACTGCCAAGAGGAGGACTAGGAAGGTCTTCCAAAAGCAGTTCTTTGAGGGAGTGTCAGAATAAAATCCGGAAGAGAGTGCCCAGAAGAAGAAGGACCACTAGGAGAGCCAGGTGGGGTTTATGAGGAGTAGGAATGAAAGCATTCAACACATGGTATCTAGGTGGTAGTGTCGAATTGACATTAAGCATAAGCATGCACTCCATCGGGAAAGCAAGACTAACCGCAAGAACCTGGAACACTCAGTAACTGTGCTATGGACCATTTCGGATAAGGACGGTAAAGTGATAGCGGTAGTAACGTACTGCCTGGCTAGAGATTTGGAAACGTAGGTGGTTGGATTTCAGAACACAGTGAACTCCGACCAAAAGGGTCCTGGCTGGAAATGCCTCAGAGACCCATCTTGGCCCTCTATTCCTGTAAAGGGTCCAATCGGTGATCCAAAATAGGTAACAACTAAGTCTCTAGAAGAGTTCAATCACATAAATGTTCAAGCCAGAATCGGGGTGAAGTCTAAAGTCCTCTCAAGTATTGGTAATTCAAATGTTCTAGAGAGTCAGCCTGTTCCGTTGTGGCTCCGTGACAACCGGACTTCACTTTGATGAGGATCCCTTAGGTGAACTTGTAGGCAAGGGCTGAGAACCCTCCAAATGCTCGAGATAAAACCCCATCTCTATGAACGACGCAAGTGAGCTATTTTAAAACGAATATTGACAAACTTACAAAATAAAATTGTATGGTCAACTTTGGTAAAGAACCAACACACACTAGTAAACAAATCTAGAAAGCAACACCAAGAAAACAAGACCCTCTAATTAAGCCACTCAGTTGGTGATGAAATCCAACGTCGTGGTAACAATGTAGAAGGGGCTGAGATAGAGCGGTTTGAAAAGTTACGTTGATGACCTATTTATTGGACTTACACCCTAGTGCAAGCCCCACACATAATCGGGTATACCCTCCAAGGAGCCCGAGTGAGTTTGGTCAATCGCCGATTCTAGGCATCATGGAAGACTTTCTCTCTCACAACAATTCTGTGTAAGAACCTAGAAATATAGGCCACTACGGTCACCACAAACAACAATAAAAACTGGGGGAACAATCGTCAGTCCAATCCACACACAAAGGAAGGGTATCTAAGCCTGAAATCAACTCAAAAGCTTCCACTCATCATTGTGGTACCTCCATGATCCCCTCGTAATACATGCAAACTCTACACCGATATCAACAAAGCAGGGTGAGTAATCACAATATCAATGGGACATCGTATTTAACCTCTTTGTGTGAGAAGGGCTTCCTAGTACAAGATGTTGCAAATGGAATTTAACACTCTTTAACACAAGATTCTATTGTGTGTTTTGTGCTTGGAGAGTGTATCTCTCTTCCCACTCCAAATCACTAGCCTAGCTAAATGTTGGTGTATTAGAGCCCTAGAAAAGAGTTACTAGTTAAATTTTACAATTGTCCAGTGTTATTAAGGGTTGTTGTTACTCAGTGAAGCAGAGTATGAAATCATAAGTTGTATAAGACTCAATCTAACGATGCATTGATAAGAATGAAATATATCAATTTATGTTCAATGAATCCTATGTACAAGAAGGAAAGAGAAGTTTTCTGGATCAAACTTGAACAACAAGACACAATTTCCTTTAAAAAATGCAATTGTAAACAAATCACGCGAAAAATAACAATTCTCTATTGTTTTTTCTTTTCAATAATTTCAATTGATTTTCAATATTTCGACAATCTAAAGATTTTTTGAAGAAAAACGTTTGTTCACTTTTTCAAAAAATTACACCATGATGGTGAGAGTGTAGAAAATCAAAACTAATGAACAAGCAATAGATAAAAACCCAAACCATTATTTCAATGGAAACGAAAATAACAAGCAAACCAAACTATTCTTTTCAATTGCATGAGAAAAATGAGTTTTCAAAGAATAAGCAAATGATAAAGACAAGAAGCTCAACTTTCAACCGATCGCTGATTCTTAACTAAATAAGCACACTCGATTCCTAAATCAGAGAGTATGGTTTTGCTAAGAAAAGTCAAGAAATGAAAGTCAAGAAAATGGACAGGAAAAAGTTCTTTGAATCCTAAGACTATTCATGCACAAGAATGAAGTATAAGAAAATATCAACCAAAGGTCCAAAACACTCTTGTTAGGAACCTATATTGATCTCAAGCAGCTGATCATGCAAAAGTCTTAAAGCTAAAATATTGAAAAACATCGTTCGCAAGCTGAGAGTATTACACAATGCGAGAATAGGTGATTCTCACAAGTGATCTTTGAGAAGAAGCTATGAACCTCATTCGAACCTAAAAGGTGGTGTGAACTCAACATATTCTTTGCAAAGCAATGGAGCATGTTAAAAGAATGTCCTAAACCAATCATTTTGGAAAAAAGACAAAATTCTCAAAAGGCCTCGATGAGGGTCTATCAGGGTATCCTAAATACTTAGAGATTGATATGAATGGAGAAAGGTAAGGCAATAGAAAATGGCCAAGGAAAAAATTAAACCCCAAAGAAAATGGGTTATCTCCCAATAGGGTCGCCAATTTTGTTATCTGACTAATCTGTAGGTGTGGATTACTCATTAGACTCCATCCGTTCCGGATCTAGAACAAAATTGGATAGGACATGACTCTTTCCTAAGTTTTGACCATTGAATTAGCTAGTAGGAAAGGACAAGTAACATACCTTATTATCGCCTTAGGGTCTCAGCTCCCATTGCCTCTAGTAGCTCTTGAGGTCAAGACCAAGACAAATACAAACTAAATCCAGTGAAGATAGCAAAATATATTCAACTCACAACTTGTGTATGATCAAGGAATTACACAACAAAGTAGAATGACTTTATGGGAAAGGGACATGCCAACGTGACTACTTCATTAATTGAAAGTAGAAGATTCCAACCTGATCACCTTGATGTCTGTGCTTCCTTTCTGGTATTCTTGGCTCCAACACACTTTGCTCAATCCTTTGTAAGGAAGAAGATCAACCTCTGATAGACTGCCAGTATCTCCAAGCTCAGCTGCTTCAGTCCTTCACACAATTTTCACCACCTCCAATGAATCTTGCTTAACCTTCCATGAGAATTCCATCAATATAGAAGAGAGAATGAGATAGTTACTAGGATAAAAATGATCCCAACATCGTGTGAATCTAGTACATGATAACCATTCGAACTCCAACTCATCTTCCTAGAAGATTCCTTCTAGAACCATCGAGAAAATTCATCTTTCCAAGCTTTAGAGAAGGCTCACACCCTAGCTATGTAGGCATAGCAGACATTCACACCCTAGTTTATGGTAGCTTGCAAGAATACCGCCCTCGCATTCGGATACTAGCAACCCGTGGAACTCTCTTACAAAAGGATTCTCTCGGGAAAAGATGAATGTCACTTTTCTCGTGAGAAAAGTTCACAGGAGCCTGTGTACACCATCATCAATACACCATCAATATGATGACCAAAATCATGGGTAACACTTTCCCTTCTTCTTTTCTTCCCAATCCTTTTGGTAAGTGGGTCTTCCTCTATGTTGATCATAGAGACACTTACTCTCCTTTTAGTTTCCTCCAATGTATTGGGATCATCATATTGTATCTTATCACTGATAAATGATGGAAGCCCACTCAAGTAACTATGAATCTTAACTTGTTCATCCTTGATGAAAGAAACATACTTCAATAGATCTAAAAATATCCTCTCATACTCATCTATGGTCATACTTCCAAGCTTGAGTTCAAATAACTCCATTTTCCTATCATAGTAATGATTGGTTAAGTATTTCTTTTGAAAATATCTCTTGAACTCTCTCTAGGTAATCTTTCTCTCATAAATGTGTTGTACTTGCACAAACTGGTCCCACCACATTGATGCTTTTACCCTAAGTTGGTAGATCACAATTTTCCCTTCTGCCTATGAAGAGTAATTATGTAACTGAAAGTATTTCCTCATTCCCAACAACAAGGTCTCCACATCCTCATTCTTCTTGTTCTCACCATCAAAAGTAGGAGTTTTAATCTTATTCATTTCTCCTTGTATCTCATCCACCCAAGACCTCCTTTTATGCTTCTTGACAAGATATGGGCTTGAACTATTGTGTGCTCTCCCAGTTGAATGTCTTGGAGAGTGATGGTGATTCCTGTCAACACTTCTTGTTTGTATTCTCTCATCATGAGACCCATGTCTCCTTGCTTTACTTGACTCGATCTCCTTATCCATATTTTTCTCAATTCCTTCCACTATCTATAGAAACTTGATTTTGAATCGATCTTGTTTCTCGGATTTCATAAGCCTATCATTATCAACTTTGTAACTTTGGACGTCCTTTTGCAAAATTTTTATGGTCTTCACCAAATTCATGCTTTCTTCCTTGGATTAAGCATGTCCATTTGAATCTATACCCTCATCAAATATATTGTCATACATTCTTCTGACCTCATCTTCATGGTCATACGTTCTTTGTGCGTCTTCCATGCCTCTGTTTTCTACATTGATCCTATACTAATCAACTTGTTGTTAACTCTGCAAAATGTGTAGGCAACGAGATTTGTTAGACCAAATAATTTTATAAGAACCATAAATACTATGCACATTTTGTTCCATAAGTGCATCAAAATCCTTTCTTCATATTCCTGGTGAATTTAACAGCCTAATTCAAATTTCTGGGTGAATATTTGGGCTCCTCTATCCAAGAATTTTCCTCCTCTTTTCTCTCCTTTTCTTTCTTTCAAATGTCCCATGTAATGATGTAAACCAATTATGTGTTATACACCCCTATCCATCATGCGCACATTATCTACACACACAATGCCAAGAGCACTCACAACACACCCATATTAAGTGTGCACAAATTTTATATCGAACACTAATATTTAACATGCTCAACTTTTGGGTTCCAAACATCATTATCTAGTGCACACAACTTTTGTGTCGTTCATCAATACTTCGCACATATTACAACTTTTCTCTGCGTCGTGCCAACATTCACTGCACACTCTCTCGCACCAAATATTCAAGGCACATCTCCAAATATGCTCCACGCAACACAAACATTCCATGTGCAAGAACTGCACACCAATATTATACAGAAACCAATAATTTTGCTCCATGCAGTGCTCATATTCAATGTGTGCTCATTGTTCCCCACTAGTATACAATGCACATTCCTTGTGCACTATTATTATGCATACACCCATCAATTCTACATGGTGTCCATATTCATCGCGCATGTAATGCACTACCATCATATGTGTGCTCCACCATTTTTATACCTTGTAGTTCCAATATTCAGTGCACGCAATCCAGGCACTAATATCGTCTGTGCACCATATGTATTTCACCCCACAATGCCAAAATTTAGTATGCACACACTACGCACCAATACTTAGCGCATGTGAATCCTTTCTTCACTCGGCTTATTTTTCCATATTTTTATCTTGCGACCTCACGACCATCATAAAAATTCCCACCTCACCAACGTCTTGTTGATCTCTAGCCCATACAAGTCAAATGTTGAACCAAAATTTCTAATACCACTTTGTAATGTCCCCACATCAAAGATTGATCTATGATACCACTTTGTAACATCTCCATCCCCCTAGATGAGTCTTGTTCCCACATTGATAATTCTCCACTACCGCAATCGCTAAATAAATCTCTGATAGAAAATATGTCTTCAATAGAAGAAACTCATTGAAACCAACAACACACACAACTATCCTTGTGCTACACGCAACTACGATTTCCTAGTGCGTGCAAACTAGTCTCGTGCCACATGCATCAACTTTGTATTATAAATATTGTGCACTCTATAGTCATTGTGTCAGCCTTGTCAACTATCCCTCAACACACATGACAATTTTAGCTTGGCGCTAGAACCCATATGATCACTACTGAAGTTATTTAACAAGATAATGACTATAAAAGAAGAATGAACTCATAATATGACTATGCATGCAACCTTTCCTATTCTATGTGTGGGGTTAATCCCATTCATGTGCGTGACTGATAACACTCTGCGTGCATGAGGATTCAATCCTTGCTTAAAAATCCCATAACTGTTGCTACATAATTATCTAATCAGCAAACACTTAACAACTACCATGCTCTACATCTTCGACAATTATGCAGAACTAGAAATACATGCATATCCCAACATAATTACATACCAATTCCATAAGTATAAATAACATAAGAATTCACATGTTAAACAATATATTTAAACAAATATAAACTATCATGGACCATGCCCTGCTATGCAACCGACATGCAGTTCAACAATATATATAATCTACACACAAATATATATACAAAATTAACACATAATATATTTAACATGTACATGCACATTACTCAAAGAATAATACACACAAGAAGATAATTATCTTTCAGTGTAATTCACCAACTGCGTGAAGACCTTAGACGTTCCTCCTAGCCATAGACTCTGTTGCTCATAAAATCAACAACATGTCACCCCCAATATGGGACTAAAACTCCACTTGGGAAAATGATTCCTAGGCTAGGATAAGGTTTATCAATAATCAAAACACTCAGACAAAGGTTCCAACCCCAACAAATAGACTACAGTCCCTCATTCCCCACATGTTTGTCCCACCCCAGGAAGTGTGCCCCTTCTCTACTCAATATTACTTTGAATGCCCCACTTCCCTTCTATGGCTTCAACAATAGGTTGGACATGAAGGTTCAGGGCCCTCTAACTGCAACTTGACACCTTGGGAAAACAATTTCCAACAGTTCTCTTACCTGGAGAGAATGTTTATGGGCTTGACAACCCTCTTCTTTTGCAAACACAGGACTATCAACCCACCTCTTCGACAAACACCAGGCCTTCCCAAGTACGGGTTTATGTGAGGGCCACAAGTTACAACAAGATGCATATGCTTAGTAGAGAAAATTTGGTCTTCCCCCGACGAAGGAATGAGTGAATTCTCCCCCCCCACACACAAGATACACTAAGGCCCAACAATGTATTTGCATGATTATCACTAGACATTTGTAACCTTAATAGCTAACTTAGTTCCACTTGGTGGCCCATTCCCATTCCTTAGGAACTTAGTATAAATTCATATCCTATAAATATACTTTTGGAAATATTAATAAAATATCCCCTTTAAGCTTCACACCTCTTTCCCATTCTAGTGGAGTTTTAAGCCCCTCATATTTTTTTGTCTAATTGGTCTACGAGAAATGATATGTTTTATTAATATCTTATTGCAATTACATTTTACAAAAATAGTCGCATTGTCCTTTGTTGCAATCCAGGCTCACTAGCCTAATAACCACAGATGCACTCTAGCCTCAATATACATATGTATAAAGGATCTCCGACCCTAAAATATCCCGGTTACAAACACGGTCTAGTGCACACTTTGAATTGATACTTGCGCACTTACCTAGGTGCACACAAAGCTATAAAACAAACGTGCACTCTTCCCTTGGTTTGCATGCATGGAAATCTTTGCGCAATTGCTTAGGTGCCCGCAAAGCTATGAAATAGACACACACTCTTCCCTTGGTGCACGTGCTAAAATGTACCCAAAACTTGTATTCATGTGGCTCACTATCCTATATGTACATTTACATTTACATTACAATTAGGGTTCAACCTAATGGTATTACACCAGAGGAGGCATATTTATGTCATGGCATTTTTAATGGGCTTATTTCTTGACCATTTAGTAAATCACATTGAATGCTTCTTGTACCTAAGTTAAAACATTATCATATGTGTTTCACAGGGTGCATGATCACTTGTATCCAAAACCCACATTGGTTTTGGTCCAATATGTATAACTTAGCCATATACAAGTTGTATTCCCCATGTGTTTAGTAATCCTTGATGAATCAAGCCTACATTGATTAGTATGTGATCATGTAGGGTGTATCCCTCTTATGCATAGAGTGGATGTAACATAAAGTTGTGGGAATGAACCAATACATAGGTATGAGGGTGGTAGGTGTAATCATATATAATATTGATAGTGAATCAGAGAATTTGAATCTTCGATTAATGGGGGAATGTGAGATGGAGTAATCTAAAACTATGAGAATATTGGGACCAGGTTAATCAATTTTGTGCATGTACAAAAGGAAGACGAAGAAAGTTCGAGGATGAAGCTTATAGTGAAGAATTCCCAAGAGAGTGTGTGCATTGTAAATAATTTTCCCCATCACGAGAGTGTGTGCATTGTAAATAATTTTCCCCATCATGATGGTTCATGGTCAATCTAAACCATTTGTGTGTGAAGTTTCTGGTCATCCAAAACCATTTGTGTGTAGATGTTTCTTTTTTTAGTTTTTTGTTTGAGTTGCTAATAAGTTGTCAAATGTAAAGGTCATTGAAAATATTGTAAAGGTCTGGGTAATCATCACTTTCATGGATGTCTCAAAAAACTATGTGTTAAAATTTCATCGTTACATGGTGCATTGGCATACCACCATGTTGGATTGATGTAGATAAAACTAGTATGCAGAGTATTGTCCTAGATAATT
>SNQJ01S0100184.1:5356-23394 GCA_010110895.2 Picea sitchensis | reverse complement strand
TCCATCTAGCTTGTTCTCAGACTTCATAGAGTTTGTCATGGCTTGCTTGACTTGGTCAAACCCTAGATTTGACCAGAAATCCAAACTTCACGTCTTGGCTTTCTGAGAGTACCAGGAGATGCGCTGGGCTAGGGCGCACTGATCCATCTAGAGATTAAGTCAATCTCTTCACTTAAGGTGCCTCAACAAGAGGTTTAGGGTTTCTGCAACTGCTTCTACTAGTAACCCTAGCTGCAGTGCTTTTGGAAGCTGCTCCTGCTAGTAACCCTAGTGGCAGTTCCTCAACGAGCTTAATATCTAGCGGCTATGTTTCCTTCCAGTGTTTTAGGCTGACTAAATGGGAGTGGGCCCATAACCTGTTAGAATATAGAAGATGGTGTGCTCATTTTACCATTGATGATACCCTCGTCACCCAACCATAGGCCGAAGCCTCCCTCCGAGCACCTTAACCTTGACTGAGAATTCCTTCGGAAGCAAACCCTAGGCTAGATAGCCAAACAAAGAGTAGTGCACCTTTCCCCAAGGATAGCGCATCACAAAAAACTGATCAGATAGTCCAAACCCTAGCCAAGAGATATTCAAGCCAATACTAAAAACTTGTTGCTGCTGCAGCTGCACCAACAGCTCTCCTCCAAACCTACGCACAAGACTGCAACTGCAGTGCGCACCAAACTGGGAACTGCAATTCTGAGATGCTACAAATGAGAACTGGCGCCCTGTATTTATAGTAGTCCTGCCAGTTTTGCTGGGGCCAAATTCTCCTTCTGGATATCTGTCTGTTCAGTATATTATTATTATTTCTGGCCGACTTCTTCTCTTGGAGGCTAATAGCCTAATATAAGTTATCTTCTTGAGCCGACAAGGCTTCTAGGGTTATTAGCCAACTCATTAGGGTTTCTCTTGCTTCCTGGAGTCTTCTATTCTCATTAGGTTCACACGTGGAGGTAAATACCTCCCGCAGCTACCATAATATTAACAGAAACTAGGCACTAAGGCCCCGCTTTTATTGCACTATTACAATGGAGAACCAATGTTCTCTTTGTGATTTTATCTCTTTTAGAAGAATAGGGATCCTTATTATTGGATTGTTAAGAAGAATACAAGAAGAAAAGACAGAAAAAAGAAACTTCGTTTTGACGAAGTCACAACCCCCCAGGGTGCCCCGGAAGCCTTGATTTTGCCCGAAACTGGTAGAATCTCCTCTTGAACCTGTTGTTGCTGCAACAAAACAGCAAACAAATGAAGTTAGAAACGATGGAAATAAGTTTAAACAAATAAAAAAATTTATCAAATTTTCTGAAAAATATTCTAAGGCAAAAAATGATATTTTTTGGGACTTTTGACACTTAAGACCAGCCTAACCTAGGCCCTTTCAGTGGTTGTTGTTTGATGTTTTGAAATAGCAAACATAAGACCTCTAAACAGCTTGATAAAGAAGTTAAAACCAAGCACAATCTTTGACCTAGACTCTAGATGAAAAGATCAAGAAAATGCTTAAAACTTGCCTAGATCTATTCTTTAAAATTGATAAAATTGTAATTATATCTAGGAAACAAATGCATCCAGCCTTTAGATGTTGAAAATAAACTTTAAAGCTATTCTAAACAACATGCAACCAAAGAAAGAGGGTAGGGGAAAGAGTTTTATCGAAATTTTGAGTTTTGCTTGAGCTTGGAAAATTTGAGCTATGGGGTTCTCCTTGATGTGAAGAAGAGGGTGAATGCCTTCCTTAAGAACTTCTTGGACAAAAAAGAGGAAGCAACCGAGCTCCTTTGCCTCTCCAAGTGATTGATATTACATGCAACACTAATACCGACAAGTTTCTGTACTTAGTGTTTCTCTACACAAAAAACTTCAAGAGCACATTAGTTTAAGCAAAAACACACATGCAATGAAATGTTTGAGTATAGATCAACAAGTAAATTGGATAATAAACAAATTAAACAACTTACTCCATCTAGATAGCAATATCCCTATGATTAGCCAAATAACAAAGACACTATGCATAAAATCAGTATAACATCACCTCATGTATCCAACATTTATCCACACATTTGAGTCCACACACCAAAGATAGTTCCAAAGTCTTTATTATTCTAGAAGATGATACAACTTTACAATGCTTGTTCGCCCAAGACTGAACTCCCTTGAGGAGAGGTCGACCTCTCTTAAATAGCTTTAGGGATGACAATTCCAAAGCATGCATGTACTAGGGTTAGATTTAGGGTTTTGGTAAAGCGTGAGAGATGAGGGAGTTGCGCATTACTTTAAGGGTAGATGTGCTAGGGATGAGTGGAGTGTAGGTGGAGTGGTAAGGGAGTGATGTGAGGTGAGAGTGGGAGTGAGGGGGAGTGAAGGGTTAGTTTAGAAATGCGTGGGTCCTTGGGAAATGCACCAAGCTTTAGGAATGCGCCACCTAGGAAAAGGGGTCGAGTTCCCTCATTGGGATCTCCCCCTAACTCAAAGCTATCTCCAATCAAGTCAACCCTACCTCAGATGAACTCGCCCAAGCCTTCAGTCAACTGGGGACATGGAAAAAACATGTCTCAATCATGTTCCCCAGTTCTCCTAAAATTTAGGAGATTAATTAAATTACCCATTTTCCATAAATTTAGAGTAAAATTGATTTTTTAGTGATAATAATCACTTTTTAGTCTCAAAAGATGGGAAATAGGGGTTTACATGGTGTTCTAGACTGGAAAACGACTGTAAATATGGCATCTGACAATGATGCCATATTTTTTACATTTATTGACTCAGAATTAATAAATTCCAATTTTGCGGGAATTTAATTAACTCACTAAAAACTTAAAAAAAAAAACTATCAAACCTAGCCGCAATTTCCAGATGACTCATTCAATATGTCTTAGTATGAACTTATATACATTTAGACACTAGACATTGGATTTTCCATGCCAAAACCTACTTGCCAACACATACTCCGACTTTGGAGCTTAGTCTTCCGAGTGAAAAAAACTTAGAAATTATTTAATCGCTCACTAAGGCAAGCAAAAAAAATAATTAACATGTAGAAAAAAACACTCCAAAGTATGTGCTCACTCTTGGTCTTGGGTGGCCAATAGCCTTTAACTATATCTCATACTTAGGACATTTATTACAATGGCGAAAAATCGGGAAAAAGGGGTCTTTTGCAAGACCGGATGAACTCTGAACTCTGCATATATGAGCACTGATTGCTCATTCTTTGGCGGCTCTTCAGGAAATCTAGCTTGTGCAAACTGGTGGATAACATAGGCTCCATATGGGGACGTGTGCTTGATCCTTTTATAGAAAGGGAGAGCATGCGAGAATCCAGAATCTGTCCCTACATCACAAACATCTTGCCAAAAACAACATCAGTGACACATGTATATGAAGACCAAGTGTAAATTGAAATTGCACAATTATTATACATGTAAATACAAAAAACGAAAATGAACTATTATACATAAAGTATAAAAAAAGAAAGTGGACATAAATGAAAATTAAAATGCGGAGGAAAGGGTTAGAGATACGTTACAGAGGATGCCCCATGGCATCAAATAACATTATTGAAGAGCGATTTGAAAAGTTGTCTGCCACTGGTAGCTCTAACCTTTCCACTATCTGACTAGCTGAAGTAGAAACTGTATGAATTAGCCATGTCATGTACAAAACAAGACCTCGGATATCTGAATAATCCATGACCGAGATGACTCTTTGAAGATCCTTTTCCAAGTTTTATTAACTTGGCCCTTTTCTTGGGATCCAACCACCCAAGAAACAAAAGTTTGTTTTTATTCAACCAAACTTTGAAGTTTGGTAAGCCTTGTAAGTCTTTAATGAAGCTCTGCATTGGACTGTCATGGTGGAAGGCTAACCATTGCTCATAATGATCTGGAGTTGAAAGACTGAAGCTATCCTCCAATTTCCCATTAGCTGTCATTAAGTCATCTGATGGTTGAGAAATTGGAACCGGAACTGGAGCTGGAACTGGAACTATCAAGGAATTTGCTTCACTGATTATTTCAAGATCATCATAATTATCAAAAAAATTCTCTGAAGAGATGGATTCCTCGGGAGGAGGGTGGGGATTTGAATTATATGGATACTCAATCATTTCCAACTCAAGATCCTTTGTTTCCTCATGACCAGTTAATGACTCATCTATAGGCTCTTCCGAAATTTCTAAGTGAAACTCCTTTTCTTGTTCATTGTGAAGCTCTGGTTCTATAGGGTCTAAATACTTGATACAAGCTTCTGCCTCTGCAAGGCGAGCTTCCATGTCCTTTAACTGCATTGCATGAGCGAATCTGATGGCTTGGATGACATTTGTAAATTTCTCATCAAAATCTGGTGAAGCATTTGAATTGAATGTCTTTATAACTGGAGGTTCCTTCTCCTTCCATTTTTCCATGAAAGCATTAGTCAACTCTTTGTAAGTTCTAATCTGCTTATCCTTAAGTTTTGTAAACCAATCAAGATTGTCATCATCAAAAGACAAGATAAACAATTTCATTCCCACATCTTCATATAAGGCATTGCAACACAATTTATTGAAGCAATGTGCAACTCTCTGAACATGACGTCTAGCATCAATAACATTATTACTTTGAAAATAAGGCAAATTTTCAATTGTTTTTTTTGGAATCAAATATGGATAACCACTTATTGCAGAAAAATCAATAGGTTTATAAAGATCATCCATTTCTAAATTAGACTTATTAAAAAAAGGAAAGGTCTAACAGAGATGGACTGGGACCCAAAAATTATTAAGGATCCTACGAGAAGAAAGCTTGCCTAACTTCCTCCAAAAACACCTTCGGGTTTAAGGATGAAGCTAAGCAAACCGTGAGTTCCTCCTTGTAGAATACTTTGTCAAATTATTTTGAAGTGGAGTCGCAAAATGATCAAGTTTATTATAAACAAACAAGAAGCATCAAACAAAGAAAAAAACAAAAAAGAAAACAAAAGTCATGATCCGGAAATAGAAAGGTTTATCCCCGGCAATGGCGCCAAAAATGTTGTCGTCCTAATACACACCTGGGGTAACGTGGAAGAAACCTTCAATCCACTTGGTGTGTCCTTGGGGGCAAGTCTCGAGTCAAGGTGTTGTCACCTGATTCTCAACTCCTCCGTCTAGGCCAACTCCTAGCGAAGCCAAGGGGGGTAGTCCCTATAAAAATAAATCTAAGGCTTTTCCAAACTAAGAAAGAAAAACACTTTAATCTAGGAGTTTATTGCTTGAAAATAAAATTAGGTCATTCAACACTTTACATTTATCATCATAAAAAATACTTTGCTCATGAGACATTCATACATCAAAAGGATACAACATCTACAATATTCAAGAGCATAAAAGAGGATTAGACAACATGCGTAAGTAAAACTGCTCACATAAAGTAAATTGATAGTGCTTTTTAACCAGTGCCTTAAAAGGAGTCGTGGGCAGTGTAGATCAAAGATTTTATTAAAGTAAATTTTGTATTTAGTTAATGAAGAGTGTTTGGCCCCTTTAGGAAGCTTGTTCTTTACTTGGACTTGCTGAGAGTTTACCGAAACCCAATGGTCTCACCAGTAAACTCACTAAAAGTGTTGGATGTCCAAAACGAGTGGGAAACCAAGTCCCGAGAGGGCCCGCCTTACTTCGCAGGTCACTTTTAGGCTTTATCCTCCCAATGAACTAACAACTTAAGAGATTGCCCTATTAAACTAGCAAGGTTCAATTACTTGATAAAAGCATGAAACAGATAGATCACACACCCTGCTTTGTAAATGAAGCACTTGCACAAACACTTGAAAGTGAAAGAAAATAATTGCAACAATTAAATGATGTACCCTGCTTTGTAGTTGAGAAAGATTAACAAGACACTGCTTGAAATTTAAATACTGTTGCAAGATAAATTAAAGAAAAAAAGTGCTTGAAGTAGAGTTAGCTAAGCATGCATGACTAATTAAGACTTGATTAACATGCATAAAGATTAGAGTGTTGTAGTGTGTTTGATACGTTTCACTTGTGTATCTGATTACTAGATTTTAAGCATGCACAACTCAAAAGACAAAAACAAACCCACAACACATCCCCCTAAGGGGATGAAGAAACTAGGCACTAAGGGCCCACTTTTATTGCACTATTACAATGGAAAACCAATGTTCTCTTTGTGCTTTTATCTCTTTTAGAAGAAGAGGGATCCTTATTATTGGATCGTTAAGAAGAATACAAGAAGTAAAGACAGAAAAATGAAACTTTGTTTTGACGAAGTCACAACCCCCCAGGGTGCCCCGGAAGCCTTGATTTTGCCTGAAACTGGCAGAATCTCCTCTTGAACCTGTTGTTGCTGCAACAAAACAGCGAACAAATGAAGTTAGAAACGATGGAAATAAGTTTAAACAAATAAAAAAAATTATCAAATTTTCTGAAAAATATTCTAAGGCAAAAAATGATATTTTTTGGGACTTTTGACACTTAAGACTAGCCTAACCTAGGCCCTTTTAGTGGCTGTTGTTTGCTGTTTTGAAACAACAAACATAAGACCTCTAAACAGCTTGACAAAGAAGTTAAAACCAAGCACAATCTTTGACCTAGACTCTAGATGAAAAGATCAAGAAAATGCTTAAAACTTGCCTAGATCTATTCTTTAAAATTGATAAAATTGTAATTATTTCTAGGAAACAAATGCATGCAGCCTTTAGATGTTGAAAATAAAGTTTAAAGCTATCCTAAACAGCATGCAACCAAAGAAAGAGGGTAGGGGAAAGAGTTTTATCAAAATTTTGAGTTTTGCTTGAGCTTGGAAAATTTGAGCTATGGGGTTCTCCTAGATGTGAAGAAGAGGGTGAATGCCTTCCTTAAGAACTTCTTGGACAGAAAAAAGGAAGCAACCGAGCTCATTTGCCTCTCCAAGAGATTGATATTACATGCAACAGTAATACCTGCAAGTTTCTGTACTTGGTGTTTCTCTACACAAAAAGCTTCAAGAGCACATTAGTTTAAGCAAAAACACAAATGCAATGAAATGTTTGAGTATAGATCAACAAGTAAATTGGATAATAAACAAATTAAACAACTTACTCCATCTAGATAGCAATATCCCTATGATTAACCAAATAGCAAAGACACTATGCATAAAATCAGTATAACATAACCTCATGTATCCAACATTCATCCACACATTTGAGTCCACACACCAAAGATAGCTCCAAAGTCTTTATTATTCGAGAAGATGATACAACATTACAGTGCTTGCTTGCCCAAGACTGAACTCCCTTGAGGAGAGGTCGACCTCTCTTAGATAGCTTTAGGGATGACAATTCCAAAGCATGCATGCGCTAGGGTTAGGTTTAGGGTTTTGGTAAAGCGTGGGAGATGAGGGAGTTGCGCATTAGTTTAAGGGTAGATGCGCTAGGGATGAGTGGAGTGTAGGTGGAGTGGTGTGAGGAAAAGAGGAGTGATGTGGAGTAGTAAGGGAGTGATGTGAGGTGAGAGTGGGAGTGAGGGGGAGTGAAGGGTTAGTTTAGGAATGCGTGGGTCCTTGGGAAATGCGCCAAGCTTTAGGAATGCGCCACCTAGGAAAAGGGGTCGAGTTCCCTCATTGGGATCTCCCCCTAACTCAAAGCTATCTCCAATCAAGTCGACCCTACCTCAGATAAACTCGCCCAAGCCTTCAGTGAACTGGGGACATGGAAAAAACATGTCTCAATCATGTTCCCCAGTTCTCCTAAAATTTAGGAGATTAATTAAATTACCCCTTTTCCATAAATGTCAAGTAAAATTGATTTTTTAGTGATAAAAATCACTTTTTAGTCTCGAAAGATGGGAAATAGGGGTTTACATGGTGTTCTGGACTACAAAACGACTGTAAATATGACATCTGACAATGTTTGATGCCATATTTTTTACATTTATTGACTCGGAATTAATAAATTCCAATTTTGCGGGAATTTAATTAATTCACTAAAAACTTAAAAAAAAACCTATCAAACCAAGCGACAATTTCCAGATGACTCAATCAATATGTCCTAGTATGAGCTTATATACATTTAGACACTAGACATTGGATTTTCCATGCCAAAACCTGCTTGCCAGCACATACTCCGGCTTTGGAGCTTAGTCTTCTGAGTGAAAAAACTTAGAAATTATTTAATCGCTCACTAAGGCAAGCAGAAAAAATATTTAACAAGTAGAAAACAAACACTCCAAAGTATGTGCTCACTCCTGGTCTTGGGTGGCCAATAGCCTTTTACAATATCTCATACTTAGGACATTTATTACAATGGCGAAAAATCAGGAAAAAGGGGTCTTTTGCAAGACCGGCTGAACTCTGAACTCTACATATATGAGCACCGATTGCTCATTCTTTGGCGGCTCTTCAGGAAATCCAGCTTGTGCAAACTGGTGGATAACAGGTTCATAGTGAGGTGTTTGGCCCTGTTTCAGTTCCTTCAATTGGTGGTCCCTGTATTATGTCTCCTTCATAGATAATTTTTCCAAGAAGACATGGATATATTTCCTGAGGAAGAAATCAGAGGTTTTCGAGAAATTCAAAGAGTTTAAGTCTCTTGTAGAAAACCAAACAGATAAGAAGATTAAGGTGCTGAGAACAGACAACGATGGTGAATTATGTGGAAAAGAATTTCATCAGCTCTGCAAGCAGTGTGGCATAGCATGCCAAAATACCACACCATATACCCCATAGCAAAATGGAGTTGCCTAGAGAATGAACAAAACATTGATGGACAAGGAAATGAGCGTGCTCAGTGGTGTTGGGCTCGCACAAGAATTCTTGGCGGAGACAGTCGACACTGCAAAATATCAGGTGAATATGTCTCCTTCGTTGGCACTAGTCGACATGACTCCACATGAGGTATGGTCGGGTAAGAAGCCTTCGGTTTCACATCTCAAAGTATTTGGCCGTGATGCATTTGTGCATGTTCCCAGGGAAAAGTGGAGCAAGCTGGACAAGAAGGCAGTCAAGTGTATTTTCATGGATACAAAAAAGGAATGAAAGGATATAAGCTCTGGGATCCTGCATCAAGGAGAACAGTGTACATTCGAGATTTGGTCTTCAGAGAAGTCAGAAGTAAGTCCAAGCCTGGAGAATTTGTTCATATCGTAAATAATCCAGAGATGGTGCGGTTTGAACTGAGGAACGAAAAAGATGATTCAAATGAGTCAATTGAATCAGAAGTAGAGGTGGAACAACCGACCCCAGTTGTAAGGAGGTCAGAACGAATTAGAAAACCAATCGAAAGGTATAGTTCGCCCGACTTCCATTCCGTATTCGTATTAACTGCCACCAACGATGAGCCCAAGTCGGTCGTGGAGGTGATCGACTCAGCAGAGGGAAAACTCCGAAAGGACGCCATGGTCGAAGAGATAGAATCCTTGCACAAGAATGAGACATGGGACTTAGTCAAATTAGCTAGTGGAAGAAAACCTGTCGATAGCAAATGGGTATTCAAGAAGAAGATGAACGTAGCAGGGTAAGTCGAGAAATTCAAAGCTCGACTGGTAGCGAAAGGTTATTCCCAAGTCGAAGGAATCGACTTTGGGGAGATTTTTTCCCCTACTGCAAAATTGACTTCCATTAGAGTACTAATCTCTCTAGCTGCAGCATTTGATCTAGAAAAAGAACAAATGGATGTAAAGACAACGTTCGTACATGGGAACCTGGAAGAAGAAATCTACATGAAATAGCCTGAAGGATTTGTAGTAAAGGGCAAGAAAGATTAGGTGTGCAAACTTAAAAGATCCCTTTATGTGTTAAGGTTTAAGCTATTATTAGGTTTCTTTTCAATTCACTAGATAACCATAGCATAGGTAGGATCACTGAGAAATACACAATCACAAGAGACACATCATTTATCTTGGGAAACCCTCCTGGGGGAGAAAACCCAGCAAAAACTTCCTTAATATAGATAGCCAATCCAATGCCAAGAGAATAAACCAAACAATACAGAAAGTCCTCTCCTAGGTATACGCCTCTCTCTCTCTTCTTCTTCTCCAACTGCAGCTCCAAACTTGCGCTCTAATGAACAAATGAGGCACTGGCCTCTCTTATTTATACAATCTGGGATGTGTTGAACTGAGGTGTCTTTTCACTGGTAGGGCCGACTTCTCATTATGGGTGGTTATAACCACCTTAATTTAATTTGGGGGTCGACTTCTCATTCTTCCTATTACAATTAGGGTTTGACCAATCCACAAAAGGGGATTTGGTCATTTACAATGCCCGACATGGTCAATCCACAAAAGGGGATTGATCTAATGAATAATACATCAAATAATAAATAGAATACTCTTTGCAGTTACAATATTTCAACACTCCCCCTTAACAAGAAGGGTATTCTACAACAACATCGGAGAGAGAGAGAGAGGGCAACAACATCTTGGAACATTGACTGGCATATCTATAAATTATCGGAAGTTTTTCTCATCGTCAATATCATCATTCACAGCAGGGAGCTAGAGTAGCATCATCATCTTCTTTAGCATGAGGCTAAAGTAATATCATCAATATCTTTAGCATGAGGCTAAAGTAACATCATCATCTTCAACATTAAAGCTGAAATAACATCATCATCATCATCTTCAGCAAGAAATTGAAGTGGCATCATCAACATCATCTTCGGCAAGAGGTTGAAGTAATATCATCATCATCATCTTCAACAAGAAGTTGAAGTGGCATCATCAACATCTACATCAACATGGACTAGTATAACACTAATACATCATCATCATCAATAACAACAACAATACAGCACAAAAGCTGGAGCATCATCAACATCAACACTGGGCTAAGAGTCTTCAGCACGAGGCTGGCATCACAGCACGAAGCTGGCAACACATCATCACAGCACGAGGTTGGCATCACAACAATTAAGCTGGCACATCATAACAGCACGAGGTTGTCACATCATCACAACATGAGGCTGGCACATCATCACAGCATGAGGCTGGCATGTCATCAACACGAGGCAGGCATCACAACAATTAAGCTGGCACATCATCACAGCACGAGGTTGGCATCAACAACATTTTGTGGTACTCTGACAGATCCAAAGGACCTACCCAGGAATCAAAAAGATTCCCTAGGATATAAAATCCTAACGGAGCTACCACTACTGATCAGGATACCATAGTATCATCAACACTGCTCCCCCTTTCGAGGAAGGTCCTTTCGGACTATAGCAAGCTTGTCTCGAAAGTATTTAAACTTTACACGAGATAGAGGCTTGGTCTGCAACCTGCTCATCTGAGCCAACATATTGGAGTTTTATAGCTCCTCTCTGCATCACATCATGGGTGAAGTGATACCGGATCTCTATGTGCTTCGAGTCATCATGGAACACATGGTTCTCCATCATTTTTATATAACTTGGTTATTACATAGAATCACGGTGGCTTCCATCTCTAGATCAAATAGATCGGTCAACAACATCTGAAGCCATATGGCTTCACAACTGGCGAAACATGCAACAATGTATTACGCTTCTACCGTGCTTGGAGCAATGTTGAATTGCTTTCTACTCTACCATGAGATCATGGCTGACCTCAGACTGAAACGACATCCTGAAGTGCTCTTTCTATCAGAAGCACTTCCAGCTCAATCTGAATCGGTGTAACCACTCAGTCTGAAGTCATGATCTCTAGTATAATAGAGAACAAAATCCAACGTACCCTTAAGGTATCTCATCATATGTTTTTCAGCAACAATGTGAACAAGTCTGGGTTCTACCGGATACTGACTCAAGGCAAAACATATATCTAGCCTAGTATTCGTCAGATACATCACTGAACCAGTACTCTATCTGAACAGAGTAGCATCAACCAATTCTGACGAGGTATCTACCAGGAGCTTCAACTTTGTTTCCATGGGTGTGTACATGGATTTGCATTTCAACATGTCAACCCTTTTCAATTTTAACTACATACTTCCCTTGGTTAAGGAAGATCTTCTCTGTGCTCTGCCAAACTTCAAGACCTAAGAGATAATGCATTTTAGGTCTTTCATCAAACTCTATGGTGAGCCTCTTCTACAATCTGTGATCTTGTCAAGGATACATCAACTACATATAGCAGTACCATCACTGGCTCATAACCTTGAGATAAAGGTTAGAATCAACTTTACTTTTGGTAAAGCCCAAGCTCTTCAGGAAACTGTCAATTCTTCCATATCAAGCTCTAGGAGCTTGCTTCAACACATATAGAGCTTCCTTCAACTGGCAGACATGAGTCTTTCTATCTGCAATCCTCAAATCAAAGTTTCTCATTACATTGTACCAATCTGGTACACTTGCTCAACTGCAACTTAATATGCACAATCATGTGCTAGCTCTATGTGCTTTCTGCAAAGCACTATCTATCTCACTGATTTAGAGTATGTCCTCTCCTCTTTCTACAACTATTCCTTCTGGAACTGGGACTCTGCACCTGCTCTAAGGCTGAGAATGGTTGCTCCATTCTCACTGTGACTGCTGAAATCTGGGAGTAATTCCTCTACTCCATCAAGGCAATAACTTCATCTGAAACTGAGAGTGACTCAATAACTGATACTGAAGATGGCTCTTCTTCTTTCATGGAGGTAACGCTATCTTTTATTATAGTCATGTACTGCACCAACTGCCACTTAATTTTAAATATGGGGATTGCTCCCCCTACATCTCATACTATATATGAGTCATGGTTGTACTGGTTGTCTTCATAAGTACTGGAACTATTTCTTCAATAAGGGTCTCGTCATAGTCTTCTCCCCTTTCTGCTGGGAGAATCCTCTGGACACACATCAGGCTTTGTACATCTGCAACATGCTTGATCTGTATAGATCAATCTTGGACGTCAATACTGACTTCTCTTCTAGTCTCACGGAAGAATCCATATCCCGGTCTTTCTGACTGGTTTCCTTCTCTGTTACTGAAACAAGGGAATCTTCCCAGGAGATTCCATATCTCCTAGAAGTTTTTGAAGCTACAATCTAGTCTTCTCACGGCATCTGTCTCCCAGTCCTGGAAGTTGTCTCTTCATCTGATCCTTTCTAAGATCAGGCTTACTCTCGATTTCTTCTGAGTCTACAAGGACTTCATCATCTCTTACAGGGTATACTTGGTGTTAAATACCAAGTCTAAATATGAAAGACAGAGTCAGGCTTCAAATGGGTCCTACTTCCCGTCAAGGTGGCTTCATTACCTTTGAACAATTCTGATGTGAGTTCTTGTTCTAATGTTCGGTCATCTTTGGAGCCTTCTGCTCCTTTCAATCAATGTTCATATGAGATACTCTGAATCTCAAAAGATAGCTTCTCCTTCATCTTCTTTGGTACAGGAGTGTATATGGTCTTGTACATAGTCTGCTTCATGTCTCATCTAATATGTTGCCTTTTGCAACCTTCACTATAGCTTCCTCAGGGTTATCACTTGTGACCTGAAACAAGGTCAACAAAACAACAAGCAAGAATAATACTCTTTTGATAATAGTAGATAAAACAATAGCACGAATAATCATCACAGTAGCTACTTTTAGAGCTATCACTTGTGACTTGTCTGAAGCAAAGATCAAAAGTAAGAAATACAATACAAAGTGAGGTCAACACTCTTATAGTGTTGTAATCAAACATTCCTCCATGGCAACCTGGAACTAACATAAGAAGTTTCTCCTAGAGGAGATGTTAGTTGTATCTGGAAAATGATTACATTAAGCATTTATCTCAATATGCTCACATGCTACCAAGTATAATACTTTTCAAGGACTGCTATCTCAACTATAGTGTTTACTTATAAAGGGGTAGTCAACAACTTGTCATGTGCAACTTTGAATCTTATAAACTTAATTAATCAAACCTGGAACCTAGAGCCTTGTCCTCAAGAATGAGTGTGCTGCTTTTCTTCCAAGTCTTCTTCACTCAAGATGACGAGTGCTTTCTTCAACCTGTCTTATGTGCTAAGACAACATGCTATCTTGACAAAAGGTTGGGTTAGAGGATAAACTCTATGATCTCAACTTTAATCCATCTAATACCTTGACTTTAATTTTGATCAAAGGTTAGTATGATGGTCATATAGCTTCAACATGCAATCTAGATCAAAATAATGTCATAACAAATAGATGCATATCAGAATAATCAAACATGGGTTGCATTATTCCTCTGAATGTGTTGGATCTTGAGATCCTTTTGGATCTATGGCAAGAGATCCCTTCTCCTACAAATACGCTTTAAAGCTTAACAATTTAAGCATATGTGAGTACATACCTCTGATAGCATTTGCAGGTAGTGGCGTCATCTGGTAGCAGCGATGATAATTACCAACCCCTTTCAAAACTTCAAGGGTGACTACAACTGGTACTGTAGTTGATTCTGAAACTGCAACTACAACTTAGGGTTTTATGAGGAAACCCTAATTTTTCAAACTTCAAGTTTTGAAATTCTGATCCAGGGGATAGATGCGCTGAGCTGAGGTGAGTAAGTTGGTGCAGTCAGATTTCTGAAAATCCAAATTTTACCCCCTCAAACTTGACCAGCGGATTTCTGGACTGGTTTTCTGGTACTTCTGGTACTTCTGGTTTTCTGGTACCGGTGAAAACTAGGGTTTCACTTTCCGAGAGATCTACCCATTGAAAAGGTGCGCTGAAGGTGCCAAAGAATTCCTTGGGTTAGGGAGCACTTTTCTAGATGGTTTTGAGGCTGAAAATTTTCTTCAATAAAAAGCCTTAATTTTCATGTACGGCAACAATGACATTTTTCTTATTATTGTGAAAGATGCTCTCTTCAGCTTAGCTCTGATACCATGTTAAGGTTTAAGCTATTATTAGGTTTCTTTTCAACTCACTAGATAACCATAGCATAGGTAGGATCACTGAGAAATACACAATCACAAGAGACACATCATTTATCCTGGGAAACCTTCATGGGGGAGAAAACCCAGCAAAAACTTCCTTAATATAGATAGCCAATCCAATGCCAAGAGAATAAACCAAACAATACAAAAAGTCCTCTCCCAAGTATGCACCTCTCTCTCTCCTCCTTCTTCTCCAACTGCAGCTCCAAACTTGCACTCTGATGAACAAGTGAGTGAACAAATGAGGCGCTAGCCTCTCTTATTTATACAATCTGGCAGGTGTTGAACTGAGGTGTCTTTTCACTAGCAAGGCCGACTTCTCATTCTGGGTGGTTATAACCACCTTAATTTAATCTGGGGGTCGACTTCTCATTCTACCTATTACAATTAGGGTTTGACCAATCCACAAAAGGGGATTTGGTCATTTACAATGCCCGACATGATCAACAACATGATCAATAATAAATCAAATAATAAATAGAATACTCTTTGCAGTTACAATATTTCAACATTATGGTCTAAAGCAATGACCAAGGATGTGGTACCAAAAGTTCGACACATACATCCTTAGTTTGGGGTTTTTGAGAAGCAAAGTTGATCATTGCATATATTCCAAAGAAGAAGATGGGTGTTTCATATATGTAGCATTGTATGTCGACGACATGTTACTGATTGGAAACAATATGAATGCAATAAAGGAGGTGAAGAAGCAGCTATACTCCAAGTTCGACATGAAGGATCTCGGTGCAGCGAACTTCATTCTGGGAATGGAGATCAAAAGAGATCAAGCAGCTAGAAAGCTTTGGTTGAACCAGACGAAATATATTGAAACAGTTTTGAAACGTTTCAACATGCAAGATTGCAAAACTGTGAAGGTGTCAATTCCTGTGGGAGCAAGGCTAACTGTTGAATAGTGTCCAAGGACACAGGAAGAAATAGAGGACATGGCACGTGTTCCCTATGCAAGTGTTGTTGGTAGACTAATGTATGCGATGGTCTGCACTTGACCAAACATTGCCCATGCAATGGGAGTGTTGAGCAGATACATGTCGACACATGGGAAGGAGCATTGGACAGTTGTCAAGAGAGTATTTGGGTATTTATGTGGCACAAAAGATTATTCTATATGCTACCAAGGAAAACCTGGAGGTGACCGTGAATTAAATGTACATGGCTTTGTCGACACCGACTGGGTTGGAGCTATGGATCGACAGAGGTCGACCAGTGGATATGTGTTCAAGATGTTCGATGGAGCAATCAGCTGGATGAGTAAGCGACAGGCAGTCATAGCCTTGTCAACAATAGAAGTTGAATACATGGCAGACACTCATGGAAGCAAAGAAGCAATATGGTTGCAAAGGATGTGTTCAAGAATCGGGTTTGAGCAGAGAACTATGAAGATAAGTTGCGACAGTTAAAGCACGATATTTCTAGCAAAGAACCCTGCTTATCCTTTTAAGACTAAGCACATTGATGTACAATACCATTTCGTGAGAGACATGGTGGAAAGCAACAAGGTGCTACTGGAGAAAGTAGACACGATGGAAAACATAGCAGACTCTTTGACCAAGTCTGTGAGTGTTGTGAAGTTCTCTTTGTGCAGAGAGGCAATGGGCATTGCTGCCCTTGGTTTGTGAACCAGAGTTTAGAGGTCTCCCGGTTTCAGCAAAGAAAACAAGAAGTGGGAGAATGTATATTCTTTGTAGTGAAAGTCTAGTCGAGGTGGATCGACTGACAGTCAAAGTAGAAGGAATCGACAACAAGTTGAAGGTCGAGGTGGTTCGACCGAGTAAAGACGGAGTCGAGGTCATCGACAACAAGTCGAAGGTTGAGGTGGTTCGACCGAGTAAAGACAGAGTCGAGGTCATCGACAGCAAGTCGAAGGTCGAGGTGGTTCGATCGGGTAAAGTTGAAGAAGTTAATCGACAAGAGGTCAACAGGTGGGCGTGTGGCAACTGAATGAAGACCAAATGAAGGTTGAATGGTAGTCAACTGATAATTCGACTTGGTAGTTGACTGTAACAAAATTCCGAGATTTGCAAGATTTGTAGCCAATGATCTGCGTGGATCTGTAACCGTTTTTGGGCACCTTTTCTTTAGGGTTTTGCCTACTGTAAAGCCTATAAAGGTGGTGTGTTGTAAAGATTAATCAAATAATCGTAGAGGTTGTTGGTCATGTAGATGTAAGTTGAATTGGCTATAGGGTTGTTCTTGTGTAAAGCAAGAAGGTATGATGTCGATCATGTCTTAGGTGTGGACCAAGGTTAGACATGTAACCTTTTATTCTGAATGAATAAGACAACAAGGAGCAGAACACTCAAGGAATGTTGGTTTTCCTAGTTTGGGTTTCCAGGGTAAAATCTCTGTGTATTGTGTGTTTTCTTTGTCATTTACTTTCTTCCTCTCTTCTGCTAGGTTTAGCATGGAAGTGTTCCTCATTTCCTAACACCGGTATTATGTCCATGCTAGATGGATTTTTAGGGTACAATCAGGTAGTAGTAAACAAGGATGACATGTATAAAAAGGCTTTTACTACCCATGGGGCACCTACTCTTATATCTGCATGCCTTTTGGACTCTTGAACGATGGAGCTACGTTCCAGCACGCCATGGACTTCGCATTTTATGATTATCTGTTCAAGTTTATTGTAGTATATCAGGACGATATCACAATTTTTTCTAAAAATAGAGATGATCATGCTCCTCACTTGAAAAAGATTTTCGACAGGTGTAAGTCACTTGGCATATCATTGAATCATGGGGGTGTTCGAAGGTAAGAGATTGGGACACATTGTATCCCAAGATGGTGTACGAGTGGAATCTGACAGGGTCAAAGGAATACGAGAGGTTCCACTTCCCCATAGCAAAAAAAGGATTAAGTCATTCTTCAACAAGATCAATTTTGTGAGGCAGTTCATACCCAACTTCGCGGAGATTGTAAAGCCTGTTATCCCCACTTTTTAGGGATAACTAGGAGATCATGTCTTGAGGCCCACGGGTCCTAGACATGGAGTACCGAGAGCAGGATTAACCTGAGCATAGTCCTGGAGGGCCCATCTTTTCTCCCATCATCTTTTGTCTTGACAGCAGCAGCAGCATCCCTCACCATCGAATTGGTCCTGTTATCGCACGGTTTGTAGGAAAGGTCCAAAGGGCTTGAGTCAAGGCGTGAAACCGGCGTAACAGGAGCTTCCCCACCCATTGTCACCTCGATGGGGGGCTCTTTCT
>SNQJ01S0100183.1:30914-47944 GCA_010110895.2 Picea sitchensis | reverse complement strand
CCCTCAAAGCACTGACAAAAATGCCGAAAATGCCGGCAGGTTTGGATTCATGCCATGTGGGCCATCATTGACTTGTGGTTGTAACTGACACTATCCTGCTACAATAACATATCGCTACTAAGATTAATACTCCTCTTACAGATATCTGATAAACATCCGAGCTTTAGTCACATTCCTTTACATAAACTTATCACAAGTTTACGTCGTACGATGCCAAATGTCTGTGAATGGCTACTGGCAGGCCGTTGCGGTCTACGCGTCATTAATGTAGAGTATATATATATATATCCTGAGTATCTCCCCTCGGAAGGGATTGGATTAATCTGATAACGTATTATAACAAGTTTACGATGGCAAATGTTTGTCAAGCCACCGGCAGACGGTCGCGGTCTCCGGGTCATTCCTCCGGGTCATTCCTCCGCCCAGAAGAGACTGGATTAATATGATAACTTATTTATCAGAAGTTTACGGTATTAAATGTTTGTCAAGCCACTGGCAGACGGTTGCGTTCTCCGGGTTATTCTAGAGGATATATATATATATATAACTTGCTTGGATTGGATTAATCTAATAACTTGTTTCTGAATAACTTTCAAATATACGTGTACAATGATCGCTTGTATTCAAATGTGGTCATCAATAAACACCCCCCAGACTGCCATGTCTCTGTTTAAATTCCAGCGGCTACGTTCCCCCGGTTTCAACCTGTGAAGTTTGAAGCTGAAGGAGTCAAAACCCTTGCCACACGGCCTACATATCAGGGCATGGTCAGGGATATATATTCGTTTTTGCAAGACATAATACTGCACTGTCTGGGCATCCACGTTTTCCTCGTGCTGGTCTGTGTTTTGAACTCAAAATCGGATGTATGAATGAGTAAATTTTATATTATGTTTAGTTTGGAACTTCAAGTGCCTTAGATTACAAAATTGGAGCACAACAAAAATTCATGTCTAACTCTGCTACAAATTATTAAAAATACAGGATTTAGTTTGTAAGAGGAACTGTAATCATACGACAGCTTTGGCTAGCTGTTCTACCAAATGGTTTTTTTTTTTAATCTAGTTATAGAAATTTACATAAATCATTATTTTTTGTTGTTCAAAATCTATTTCTGAATGTAAAAATAGATTCATCATGCTGAAAAACTCCTAAAATAATCACTCAAATCTATTAATCCAACAATTCCTCCCAAAAAATATCCCCAGAAAAAATCATCATTTCCTAGAACCTTTAACCTACATCCTAATACTTACTTTAAACTGTGTAATGTATAATCCTCCTCCTTCCTCCTCATGCGTTAAACTCTGAAACAATCACTAATTGAAAACATTGATGGCTTCCAACTGTGGCTGAAGGCCTTGCTTACCCATAATAATCAAGTCCCCATTCCAACTGTGGCTTGGATGATTTTCTTTGGAAAGGTTCTTGCCATAGGGTGTAGAGAATCTAACTATTATAGAATAAAAGAGTGAATCATTCACCCTCCGGTACACCTTTCTACTGCAATCATTTCTGCAGTTACTTAGTTCGTGACTTCGCTGATATTCTACCACTAACAAATGTTTTCTGTCTATCCACTTCAACCAGATTAGGTAGCTGAAAATGAACAGCTATGTTCTCCAATTCAATGGACTCATCCCCAGGTGATCCCTTGTGCAGTATTAATCCTTTCAAAATCATTAGCTTGAAATAATTCGTCAGCGATGAGCTAGATGTATGTTATTTTTACTTAGTGCTTAAAACTCCATGCTTATTTGGAACCTCGTTTTCAACGTGGCTTGGGAGATTACCCTGGCTGCCTTTACATTTTTTATCTATCGCCCCGCCCCACCGCACCCCATCCCACCCAGGGTGGGGATGTTATGCAAATATAAGAGTAGGGTGAAGGATATTATGCAAAATAGGGTGAAGGATATTATGCAAAATATAAAGTAATGTATTATGTAGCTATTTATGAAATAGGGGATAATATGCAAAAATATCAACGGGTGTATTGTGTAGCTGCTTATAAAGCAATGATTAAGATTACTTCCTATTTATTGAAACTGTCACTAATCACATACCGATATTATTGAAATATATCTTAATTGAATATAGCTTTGACCTTTCTAGGAAGTATTGTTGATGCTTCTCCGAAAACACTTAAGGTAAATGTTTATATGAGCAGAATGCTATTCTGAATTCATAAATGATTTATCTTCTGAAATTGGAACAACATGATCACTGAAGGATGCTTAAAACAATAAATGACTGAGAATACCGGTCAAGTGCATTGAAATGAAACATAACAGAATAGGAGTTGCCTTTAATATTTGCAAATGAACAAAGTAAGGTTCTGAATAATTACCCTATCATTAGCTAATTTTAAAATCATTTTGATTAGACTATTGTTGATTTACTAGGCATATCAAATTCAAAACCAATTATAGAATGATTGCAGAGATTCATACTTCGGGATTCGAAAAAGTTGGTGAATCTCTGATCAATTATAACTCAGTTATAATTCAGGATTCTCAGCAGTTATATCCAATGGAATTAAGTTTGTTGAGGTCCTTTAAAAGCAAGAAACTAATATACAAATATTATTATCTTTGATGAATTATACGGAAATATTATTGATTATATTTTGAAATTTTGAATATTGTTTTTTTCAATAAAAAATATTGATTATATTTTAAATTCTGTATATTGGTTTTCATTAATATTATTATGTATTTGGTAATTCAAATTAACAAATATTTAATTTAATTTGAGTTTTTAAGTAAATTTTATTAGTTTAAATTTTAAAAGCATTCCTGGTAAGTTTTTTTTTGGACAAAAATAAAAACAAAACTTTAAAATTTTAATAAACAATATATGTATAAAACTCCACCTAATTACAAAAGCCATCCAATTTAATATCGTGTTTGGAAGTAAAATAAGATATTAACTATAGTTAAATTTTATTATAGAACATTATAACTCTACATATGTCATAGACAAAGAAAAGAACTTTACATATGTCATAGACAAAGAAAAGAACTTTACATATTCTTCTTTTTTCAAAGCTCTCTGTCTTGAATTTCAAGCATAAATGTGCTAACGTTTTCTCCTGAGCTTATTCCTAAAATCAAAGCTTAAAGTTGCCTGAATCATATCGCAGTTAAAATGAAAATCAAATCTTGATATTGCTGATGATTTTGCATTGAAATGAAAAAAATATAAAATGAAAATCAAATCTTGATATTGTTGTTGATTTTGCATTGAAAAGAAAAAAATATAAATAATAACTGCAGTTAAAATGAAAATCAAATCTTGATATTGTTGATGATTTTGCATTGAAATGAAAAAAATATAAAATGAAAATCAAATCTTGATAATGTTGTTGATTTTGTATTGAAATGAAAAAAAATATAAATAATAACCAAAACAAAAATATATAATTAATAATATATTATTTAAAAATGTCCTTGTTCTAATTGTGCCAAACACAATTAAATTGGTCATGTTTACTTTCATTAGTATGCAGACCCTGACTAAATAACATGTAGAAAATATCAAATATCATTTTTTTCCTATAGAAATTGAGTTGAGAATCTCTGGTTATTGTTTTCTGATATTTATAATTTAAAATCACTTTTAGAATATTTATATTTTAAATCATTTTTTAAGAAAAAAAAGAAATGAACAGTTTTTTTTATTTTAATCTATGAATGTTATTCCAAATAAAATTGAATTATTCTTATAAAAATGAAAGAACACTTAAACATCTCTTCTTTTTTCACATTTTATTTATTACTTCATCTGATTTGAGTTGAACATCTTTATTTTCTCAAGAATAAAAAAAAAACTCATATATCTTTTCAGTTTTGAAATTTTATTTTGTTAATATAGTTAAAAAAACTCAATTATCTTCTCAGTTTTGAAATTTTATTTGGTTAACATAGTATTATAGTCTTAAAAACACTCAAATATCTTCTCACATACTATTTTAGTTTTGAGTATTTTATTTTATTATTGTAATACAAATAATAAATAAATAAATAAAAAGAACTGAATAGCTTTTTATTTTGATATTTTATATTATAAACATTACATTAATTAATTAAGATTGAGTTGATTATCTCTTCTACTTATATTTTTATTTACAATTATTTTAATATTGTAAAGAGGTAAACATCTTTTTTTATCATGGATTTAAGAATGTTTTTTTATCTAACCTAAGAAATTTATATTAACTTGAAAATCTTTCCATTAGAGAAACTACACTAGCAACAAAATAGTTGTTTCTTTTTTCAATATATATGAGAAGAAAACTGAGTCTATAAAATATGCAAAGAGTAAAACCAGGAACTATCTTCTAAATGTCTTAAAGTAGAGGACATGAAACCTATACCTTGACATCTAGAGTGTAGATATGCCATAAACATTTTTCCTCTATAAGAAAACAGCCAAAAAACTAGTAAACAATGCATTTAAGAAATTAGACATGGGTGCGATTAACATCATTATGAGGACCTTAAGGTTGGGATTTTGTGGTCAACCCCTTCAATATGTAGTTGCATCTTGTCCTCCTAAAGAAAACTTTCCTTGTATGCTACATTTTTCTCCACTAACACAATGCCCATCAATGATTTCATATGCCAGTATAGGTCCACTATCTTGAGATGCTTTTTTCTCTAGATAGGGATGTGCCTATATCTGAAACCGGTGGATGAATGTCAGTTTCCACATCATCATCCAGGATAAAGTTTCACTGTAGAAGAAACTCGACCCCTTTCAAATCAATTTCTGCCTTAATTTCTAGGGGCATGTTGGCATGAAAAACCTCTGTAGATTCCTCCACACTCAGTTTCTCCCACAAAGAAGGAAGACACCCACAACAATTTGTGACCTCTGGCCATTAGGACACACTAGAGAAAGGAACAAGTATAGGATAGGAACCATGGCTCCGAGGAGACAAAAAACAAAGTTGCAGGAATCAAGGTATGCACAAGAGACCTGAAGACGTGAAGAGATTTAGAAAGTTAATCCTTTTGGCACGCAGAACAACCCCATGGAGGAGACCTACAATTCCCATGAAGGAAAACTAAGACAACCTTTCTTTGTATCCCAACCAAACGTGGATCATTTATTTTCAAAATGGGAGAAAGAAGCATCCAAAACCACCATAATACTATCATCAGGAAGGAGTTACCTAGAAAATCTTCTACACTTGTTATCATAAATCATTGCATGCTATGACTACCGGGGGCTGAAAGGTTGAGCAAAGGATGCACTCATGAGAGCTTGAAACAATGCCTACCACCGCCACTATTGCGTCCCTATCACCCCATCCCTTGGTGGAATTAAGAGTTTTGTAGGTGTGCTCACAATGCCCCATACCCACACACAAGGTAAGCAGAGGTTTGGATAAAGTAACCCATACCCCACACACAAGGTAAGCAGAGGTTTGGTAACAATAACCCATACCCCACACACAAGGTAAGTAGAGGTTTGGTAACAATAACTTCACATAACAAAATGCCTTACAGTATACTCCATCACTAACTACCCTACACTAGGAGGAGAACTTAAGAGTATTTTAATTTATTGAAAATTTTCATTTCATTTTATAAACTTTATTCTAATCAAAGTTGAGTTGAATATGTTTTATGCCTGACAACATTTTTTTTTTAACAAAAATAAAAATAAATTTCAAACATATCAACCTTGAGGTCAATCCTTTTGTCCCAATAATTAAAGAAGAGGAATTAAACATTTCCTCCATTCTTAAATTTTTATTTTATTAAAGTAGTATCAATCTCGAGCATTTTATTATATATTATTTCTCCACAAACTAAAAAAATTAAATATCTTTTTTTAAGATTTTATTTTATAAGTATTATACTAAATAATATTCTATGAGTATGAATATTTTATTTTATTTTATTAATATTGCATTAACTTTTTTCAATAATATTTGTTTTTAATTTTATTTGATTAATATTACATTAACTTAAAATATCTCATCTTACTTTGCATTTTAACCTTTTTCAATTTTCATTTTATTTTATAAGCATTATCTAAATCAAAGTTAAATTGAAAATTTCTTTTACTTGAATATTTATTATTATTATTATCAAAAAAATTAAAGAAATTGGATGAACATCTCTTTCATTATAAGATTTTTATTTTATTAATGATTTTTAGCTAAACATATCTTTCATTATAAGATTTTATTTTATTAATGATTTATAGTTGAACATCTCTTTCATCATAAGACTTTATTTTGTTAATAGCCTATCAATCTTAGGTGCACCTCTCTTCTAATTCTAGTAGTTTTTTAATTATTATCATAAAAATTAATAAGAGTTGAACATCTATTATATCTTGAGATATTATTTTATTATCACATCATTATTGAAAAAAGGTTGAAAATCTTTTCATCTGTATATTTTATTTTATAAGCATTATATACACTAGAGCTAAGTTAAATTATTTTATAAACATTATATACACTAGAACTAAGTTGAATATCTCTTTTATCTAATCATTTTATTTTTATTACTATTGCATCAATCAAAGAAGAGTTACTTCCATCCTAAATTTGAGAACATCAATAAAAAAAGACTTACTTTCATCCTAAATTTGAGAACACCAATCAAAGAAGAATTGAACATCTCTTCTATATTAAATTTGAGAGCGTCTACTTCTTTTAGTGATAATTTGTTTTTCAGTCTTATTTTATTAACATTATATCAACTAAAAACAACTTAAACATATTTTTCATAAACTATAAAAAAACTTTACTTCTCAATTGAAATAATAATAATAATAATAATACCATATATACCAATATTTCAATTACAATAATTAATTTGTTTTTTATTTATTTAAAAAAAAAAATTAATATTAAATCATAATCAACTTAATTTCTTTCGTAGAATATAAAATTTGAAATATAAAATTAGGGAAATCAATACAACCTTGCCTGCCTACACCAAGTGAAGCACTGACGCTTATAAAAATGCCCTTAAAACAAAGACTTCCGCCACCTAATTTTTATTCAGTAGTGAATAGATATGCTATTTCTAATTGCAGGCTTAACAATTTTTGTTTAGTACAACCTCATCATATTTGTTGTTATAACATTAACTCCCTCTCATGCTTTCAAGAGAAGAACTTCTATATTGGTTTGCTCTAACAAAAACTGCGACTATATTTGTTATAATATATTCACTTTATATAGGTTACAGAGAGCAATTTTATATCTAGGATGGCCATAGCATCTTTGTTTTAACCAACTGCTCATCAATATATGCTAGTGAATTACTCATCATTCTAGCAGGTATGAAATTAGTAATTTATTCACACAAATCACACTTTTAATGTTATGTATCTAGAAAAAGAATTTAATAGGACCAAGAAAACTGAGAATTACAAGTTACACAAATTGCATATTTTAATTTCATTCACAGAAAGAGAGGTGTATAATTTGATAAAGCCAAATATGTAGTATTATATTATTATTAAAAAAATAATAAACATAAATTCACATAGGTTGATATTAGTAAATTTGATATAATTAAGTAAACTAAAACATAAACTGTTTAATTTGGAATTTAATTTCAGATATATATATATATATATATATATATATATATATATATATATATATATATATAAACAAATTAAAATCTAACAATAAAAATAATGTATATATAAAATGAATTGTAAAATATATACATAAAAATGATTTAAAATTTAAACACATAATCTATAATGTACATATAAAATGAGAGGATAATATATATAAAAAATGGGTTAACTAATTAAAAAAAGGAAATAAAAAAGCATAATTAGTTAGTTTTAATTGAAATAAGATTTTTTCTAGGCCCGTTAATGAATGAAGGCCTAAGTGGATATTCTAAAATCTATTCCGGTGACCTTTTATCCTTATACTTTTTCCTCCTTTGACATTTGATCCCTTTGAGTTCCCTTGGTTTCTTACCCTATCACTTTGTGCCACTTTATATCCTTTTCTTACCCTATCACTTTGTGCCATTTTAGATCCTAGCTAAACCTACATACTTGGATATTCTTTGGATTTTGCTTTTCTTATTGTGATCTAGGTTGAATTGTGTTCTTGATGATGAGTGGAATGTTACTACTTTGAAATTTAGAAACCTCTTACACAGTTTACATATATCCACACAAATTCTCCAATATAATATATAGTTTAAATATATAATTTATAAATAAAATAAAACATAAAATGCATATGTCAAAATGAATTAAATATGAAATTAAAAGAAATAAAAAAACATAATTTAATTGGTTTTAATTAATAATGTAATTAGGTTTATATATATATATATATATATATATATATATATATATATATATATATATTATTATTGAAAGAAGAGTTGAGATGGTGATAATCTTAGATTACGGGTTTTATAATTAAATAATAAAAATATAAAACAAATTAAATTTTAAATATCTAAAATTCAAGATTATATTTTATTAAATAATAATATTTACATAGATTTTCGGTTTAGACTTAAATAATAAAAGGAGTATAAAATAAATTTAATTTAAATTTCAACTTATTTAAAATTAAAGATTACATTTACATATTAAATAATAATATTTGCATAGGTTAGTTTTATGTTTGCACATATTCATTTTAAATTCAAGATTATATTTTAATATTAAATAATAATGTTTGTATAAATTAGTTTTGCTTTATTTTACATATTCATGAACTTGAGTGGGCCAATGGTTAAGAACATGTGTTTTCTCCCTAAAGGTCACAAGTTCAAATCAAAGGTAAGTGTATTCCTCCAACTTCTCAAGCCTCTTCCCTAGATCCAAGATATGAAAATAACACCAAGGTGTATCCTTTTTTTTTCACATTTTGAGTGCTTTCTCTTACCCTTTTAAGTGAATATATATCACACTCTTGAGTTTATGGGGACATACATTCTTCTTTTCAAATTGTACAATTTTTACTAATTGTAAGTGATCATCATCAAAAAAAATAAAAATGGATCAATAACAAATAAGATCATTTTAATTACAATATATTTATGGATTCAATTAATAACATTAATATGAAAACTCCTTAAATTACTTCGAAATTCCCATTTATCCATTAAAAAATGTATGCTAGTTAAATAGGAATTGTTTTCAAGGTAAACCTTGTGCTATCGAGTCGCGTTCCTCGGCCGTATCCTGGAGTGGAAAGAAGCAGCTTTGAAAGGCGGACGAGTCTGACACGTTTCCAGCGTGACAGGTTTTGAAGTTCCGTAATTTCTACTTTTGTTTTCTTGATTTTTTTAAAGGCCTACAAGAGAGGCTATCTTGGGGAGGCTTTATCCGGGGGAGGGCTGAACGACTCCAATATTACACGGACCTTCTGCGGATTTTTTAAGGAAAAGTCTGATCTGGAGCTCAGCAGGCGGTATCCGGGGCCGGCTTCATCTCACAGCAGAAACGGTACGAATTTTTCATATTCTAGTCTTTTTGTTTTTCCGCTGCATTTTTTCATATTCGAAAGTTTTTTCTTCTAGTTGCTTGGTTTATTTCCCTCCCTTCGTTGCTTCAGGTTATAGTTTCTTTCCCTACCTTTGTTGATTCAAAATTTTTGGTAAATAGGATGTCGCTTTAAGCCATGAGACTGTTTTGAGACTCCCTGTGGCATAGTAGATTTTAAATTTTGACGTGCGGTGCTCTAAGCCGCAAATCACAGGCGTATCTGAATCTGAGAGCGTAGATATATCATTTTACGCTCCTTGCTTCGCTTTCCGCGGAGAGTTTTCATGGCGAATAAAGATTTTGCTTGCTTGCTGTTTTCTTTTTTCTTCTTGTGTCGAAATACAGACTGATGACGAGAGTTATGCGTTTGTTTCTTGTTTGCTGTCCCGAAACTAATAACGAGAGTTATGCCTTTACGGATGGCCTTCACAGTTCGGAGTTTAAAGCTACATGTGCTTTCTGAGGAAGGAACCCGCCGAACGGTCTTTTAAAAGCGTAGTTTGACATTGAGCTCTCTTTGTCTCATTCTTCCTGCGCCGATATGCTTTGCCGTGATGAAAGATTTCAATCTTTATGCTCTGATTCGAACCTGTGACCTGAACCGTGTCAGGACGACAAGATTCGTTTCAAATTTCGCAGATTATAAAGGTGTATTAAGGTCTATTATGTTGAATGCAAAATCCCTTTAAATTTGACAACACTGTAATGCGAGGTCTATTTATTTGTTGCATGAAAAGCGAAGAAATACCACGGTTTGTCAGATTTCATTTCCAGTTTTCTCCCCTACACTGGTCTTTCTCTCGGAAATTTACTAATTTTATCTTTTATTCTTATGAATATTCCATCTTAATCGTTTCAACCCTCCAAACCGTGGTGAGCTGCAGGCAGAAAAGAAAAATTAACATATACTCCGCTCTTTATTTGGACTTTGCTAATCCATTACCCACAAAGTTCCCTTTAGTCCCTAGGGTGCCCGTCTTTTCCCTCAAAGCACTGACAAAAATGCCGAAAATGCCGGCAGGTTTGGATTCATGCCATGTGGGCCATCATTGACTTGTGGTTGTAACTGACACTATCCTGCTACAATAACATATCGCTACTAAGATTAATACTCCTCTTACAGATATCTGATAAACATCCGAGCTTTAGTCACATTCCTTTACATAAACTTATCACAAGTTTACGTCGTACGATGCCAAATGTCTGTGAATGGCTACTGGCAGGCCGTTGCGGTCTACGCGTCATTAATGTAGAGTATATATATATCCTGAGTATCTCCCCTCGGAAGGGATTGGATTAATCTGATAACGTATTATAACAAGTTTACGATGGCAAATGTTTGTCAAGCCACCGGCAGACGGTCGCGGTCTCCGGGTCATTCTCAACCCAGAAGAGATTGGATTAATGTGATAACTTATTTATCACAAGTTTAGGAATATAGCAATTATCACAAGTTTGGAATAGCAAATGTTTGTCAAGCCACTGGCAGACGGTCGCGGTCTCCGGGATATATATATATATATATATATATCCTCAGTATTTCAGCCCAGAAGGGATTAGATTATCTGACAACTTATTTACCAGAAATTTACGATATTAAATGTTTGTCAAGCCACTGGCAGACGGTTGCGGTCTCCGGGTTATTCTAGAGGATATATATATATATAACTTGTTTTGATTGGATTAATCTAATAACTTGTTTCTGAATAACTTTCAAATATACGTGTACAGTGATCGCTTGTATTCAAATGTGGTCATCAATAAACACCCCCCAGACTGCCATGTCTCTGTTTAAATTCCAGCGGCTATGTACCTCGGCTTCAACCTGTGAAGTTTGTACCTGAAGGAGTCAAAACCCTTGCCACACGGCCTACATATCAGGGCATGGTTAGGGATATATATTCGTTTTTGCAAGACATAATACTGCACTGTCTGGGCATCCACGTTTTCCTCGTGCTGGTCTGTGATTTGAACTCAAAATCGGATGTATGAATGAGTAACTTTTATGTTATGTTTAGTTTGGAGCTTGAAGTGCCTTAGATTACAAAATTGGAGCACAACCAAAATTCACGTCCTGCTACAAATTATTAAAAATCCAGGATTTAGTCTCTAAGAGGAACTGCCACCATACCGATAATACTAATATACACTTTAAACTCTGTAATGTATGGTCCTCCTCCTCATGCGTTAAACTATGGAACAGTCACAAGTTGAAAACATTGATGGCTTCCAACTGTGGCTGAAGGCCTTGCTTACCCATAATAATCCCCATTCCAACTGTGGCTGAAGGCCTTGCTTACCCATCATAATCCCCATTCCAACTGTGGCTTGGATGATTTTCTTTGGAAAGGTTCTTGCCATAGGGTGTTGAGAATCTAACTGTTATAGAATAAAAGAGTGAATCATTCACCCTCCGGTACACCTTTCTACTGCAATCATTTCTGCAGTTACTTAGTTCGTGACTTCGCTGATATGCTACCACTAAAAATGTTTTCTGTCTATCCACTTCAACCAGATTTGGTAGCTGAAAATGAACAGCTATGTTCTCAGATTCAATGGACTCGTCCCCAGGTGATCCCTTGTGCAGTATTAATCCTTTCAAAATCATTAGCTTGAAATAATTCGTCAGCGATGAGCTAGATGTATGTTATTTTTACTTAGTGCTTAAAACTCCATGCTTATTTGGAGCCTCGTTTTCAACGTGGCTTGGGAGATTACCCTGGCTGCCTTTACATTTTTTATCTATCGCCCCGCCCCACCTAGGGTGGGGATGTTATGCAAATATAAGAGTAGGGTGAAGGATATTATGCAAAATATAAAGTAATGTATTGTGTAGCTATGTATGAAATAGGGGAAATTATGGAAACATATTAATTGGTGTATTGTGTAGTTTGGATGGTTGTGAGGAAGGGTTGTTATCCTTTTTACTCTAGTTCAATTTTTATAATGACATGAATAAAAGTTAAAAAACGAGTATGTTGTAATGGCTTGGAGTCTATATATATTGAAAAATTACCTTTGATTCAAAATTGAATAACAAATCAACTGTTATTTCTGGGAAAAAAAATATCCCTTTAAAAACTGATATACTTTGTAGCTGCTTATAAAACATTAAAACAATGATTAAAATTACTTCCTATTTAATGAAACTATCACTAATCACATATCGATATTATTGAAATATATCTTAATTGAATATAGGATTCTCAGCAATTATATCCTATGGAATTAAGTTTGTTAAGTTACTTTAAAAGAAAGAAACTAATATACACATATTATTATTGATTATATTTTGAAATTGTGTATATTGGATTATTAAAAAAAAATATTAATTATAATATTTTGAAATTTTGTATATTAGTTTTTTTTTTTTTAAATTATTGATTATATTTTAAATTTTGTATGTTGGTTTTTAATTTTTATTAATATTATTATGTATTTGATAATTTAAGTGAATAAATATTTAATTTAATTTAAGTTTTTAAATGAATTGTACTAGTTTATGTTTTGAAAGTATCTTTTAAAATTTTTAGAAGTTTTTGGAAATCATTTTTGAAAAAAAATAAAAATAAAAATTTAAAATTTTAATCAACAAATATATTTATAAAACTCAATCTAATTACAAAAACCATCCAATTTAAAATTTGATATTGTGTTTGGAAGTAAAATAAGATATTAACTATAGTTAAATCTCACTATACATCATTATAACTTAACAGATGTCATATTCTTCTTTATTCAAAGCTCTCTCTTGAATTTCAAGCATAATGATTTTGCATTGAAATGAAAAAAATGTAAATAATATAACTTTCCTAAACAAAAGTATATAATTAACAATATATTACTTAAAAATTTCCATGTTCTAATTGTGCCATGCACAACTAAATTGATCATCTTTACCTTCCATTAGTATGCAGTAAGATCCTTATTGAATAACATGTAAAAGATATCAAATATCATTTTTCTCTTATTTAAATTAAGTTGAGAATTTCTTGTTTTTTATTATATTTACATTTTAAAATCATTTTTAGAATATATATATATATTTTAAATCATTTTTATAAGGAAATTAGAGATGAACCATTTTTATTTTATTTTATGAGTGTTATAATATTATTCTAAGTAAAGTTAAATTAAACCTGTTTTTGAATTTAATTTTTTTAATTATTCTTATAAAAATAAAAAAACACTTAAACATCTCTTCTTTCTTCAAATTTTATTTATTCATATCATATATATTGAATTGTTGAACATCTTTATTTTATCGGGAATTTATTGCTTGCTTGTTTAAAATAGGGCAAGAGATTTATCGCTCATGCGACCGTTTCAAAGGAAGGATGAGAAATTTATTACTTTCCCACATAGGGCAATAAAAAAAAATCAAATATTTTCTCAGTTTTGAAATTTTATTTTGTCAAGATAATATTATAGTTTTTAAAAAACTCAAATATCTTCTCCATTTTAGATTTTATTTTGACAACATAATATTTTAGTTTTGCTTATTTTATTTTATTAATGTGATACAAATAAAAAAAAGTTGAATAACTTTTATATTATAAACATTACATTAGGATTGAGTTGATTATTTCTTCTATTTTTATTTTTATTTATAATTATTTTAATATTATAAAGAGGTAAATATCTTTTTTATCATGGATTTAAGAGTGTTTTTTTTTTTTTTAATCTAATCTAAGAAATTCATATTAACTGGAAAAACTTGTCATTAGGGAAGCTAGACCAACAACAAAATAATAATTGTTTGAGTCCATAAGATATGCAAAGAGTAAAACCAGGGACTATCTTCAAAATGTCTTAAACTAGAGGACATGAAACCTATACCTTGACATCTAGAATGTAGATAGGTTAAAAACATTCTTCCTCTATAAGAAAATAGCCAAAAAACCAGTAAACAATGCATTTAAGAAATCAGACATGGGTGCTATTAACATCAACATGAGGACTTTAAGGTTGGGATTTTGTGGTCAAACCCTTTAATATGTAATTGCATATTGTCCTCCTAAAGGAAAATTTCCTTGTATGCTTCATTTTTCTCCACTAACACCGTGCCCATCAAGGATTTCATATGCCAGTATAGGTCCACTCTCTTGTGATATTTTGTTTATCTAGTTAGGGATGTTCCTATATTTGGAACCCATGGATGAATGTTAATTTCCACATCATCATCCGGGAGAAAGTGTCACTGTAGAAGAACCTCGACCCCTTTCAAATCAATTTATGATTTAATTTCTAGGTGCATGTTGGCACGAAAAACCTCTGTAGAATCCTCCACACTCAGTTTCTCCCACAAAACAGGAAGACACCCACAACAATTTTCGATCTCTAGCCATGAGGACACACCAAAGCAAGGAACAAGTATAGGAAAGGAACCATGGCTTGACATAGAACAAAGTTGTAGGAACCAGGTATGCACAAGAGACCTGAAGACATGAAGAGATTTATGAAGTTAATCCTTTCAGTGCTCAAAAAAACCACATGGATGAGACCTACGATTCCCCTGAAGGAAAACTAAGACACTCTTGCTCTGTATCCCAACCAAATGTGGATCATTTATTTTCAAAACGGGAGAAATAAACATCCAAAACCACCACAGTACAAAGGAAGTTACTATCATCAAGAAGGAGTTACTTGAAAAATCTTCTACACCTACTATCATAAACCATTTCATGCTATGACTATGGGGGGGCTCAAAGATTGAGCAAAGGATGCAGTCATGAGAACCTGAAAAAATGTCTACCACTATAACCTTGAGGTGTGCCCACGATGCCCCATACCTGACACACAAGGTAAGCCGAGGATTTGAAATGGTGCCCCATACCCAACACACAAGGCAAGCCAAGAATTCGAAATGGTGACTTCACATAACAGAGTGTCTTAAGTAAGAATACACTCCATCACCTACTACCCTACACCCTAGGGCATGACTTATGAGTATTTTAATTTATTGGAAATTTTCATTTTATTTTTTAAACTTTATTCTAATCAAAGTCCAATTAAATATGTTTTATGCCTTACAAATTTTTTTTGTTAACAAAAATAAAAATAAATTTCAAACATATCAACCTTCGCCAATCCTTTTCTCCCAATAATTAAAGAAGAAGCTTCCATCCTTAAATTTTTATTTTATTAAAGTACTATTAATTATGAGAATTTTATTATATATTATTTCTCCACAAACCAAAAAGAGTTCAATATCTTTTTTTAAGATTTTATTGTATGAGTATTATACTAATTAAAATTGAGTTGAATATCTCTTCCACCCACCATGACTATAAGTATTATATTTTATCAGTGTCACAAAAATTTAACATTCCTTTCATTGAACATCTCTTTCATCATAGGATTTTATTCATTTCTTCTATCACAACATTTTATTTTATTATTGTCACACAAACAAAAAAAGATTGAAGATCTCATTCATTTCATCTGTGTATTTTCTTTTATAAGTATTATACTTGAATTATTTTTTAAGCATTATATACACTAGAGCTAAGTTGAATATGTCTTTTATCTAATTATTTTATTTTTGTTACTATTGCACCAACCAAAGAAGAGTTAAACATCTCTTCTATCCTCAATTTGAGAACATCAATCAAAAAATAATTGAACATCTCTTTTATATTAAACTTGAGAGCACCAATCAAAGAAGAATTGAACATCTCTTCTATATTAAACTTGAGAGCACCTACTTCTTTTGGTGGTAATTTTTTTTCCATCTTATTTTATTAACATTATATCAACTAAAAACAACTTAAGCATATCTTCCATAAACTATAATAAGACTTTTCTTCTCAATTGCAATAATAATAATAATTCCATATAACCAATATCTCAATTGCAATAATTAATTTGTTTTTCATTTAAAATTATTTTAAAATTTTAATATTAAATCGTAATCAACATACCTTCTTCTTTCATAAAGTATAAAGTTAAGAAAATCATTACAACTTTACCTACACCAAGTGAAGCACATACCCTTATAAAAATGTCCTATTACAACTTTTTGCATCTTTGTATCCTTTCTATCCTATATTGGTTAACTTTTTACAATTTTAACAGTTTTCTTAAATCTTTGTATCCTTTCTATCCTATATTGATCAACTTTTTACAATTTTAACAGTTTTCTTAAATGTGTTGTAGATGTTCCATCACAAATTTCCTAAAAAGAAATTGGTAGATCATGAAAAAATATTCCTTTTAGCTTAGGTCATGCTAGCATGAATTTTGCATGGTTTAAAGTGATGTCTCCTACCCTATATTTTTAAAATGATAAGCAATGATAAAGTTTTGTATGTTTCATAGTTTTTTTTTCTTTTCCATTTATTAATTTTACATATTCTTAAATATTTATACTTTACATAAATTATTAAATAATTATACAGTAATATATTTTTGTATTATTTGACATTGTATTTATTTGACTTTCTATTTATTAACTCTACCTTTTCTCTTTCCATTTAATTAATAGATTTCATATACTTATCTTTTCTCAAAATGTTATGGTA
>SNQJ01S0100183.1:0-30904 GCA_010110895.2 Picea sitchensis | reverse complement strand
TAACATCTTCAAAAACCCCAAAATACTTAGAATATATAATCTCAACCATATATATATATATATATATAATAAAACTTATCTCATTTAATTCCATTGTATGTTTTATCCAGATTAATCTTCAAACATAAATATAGGTTTTTTTAAAAGAGTTGAATATGATTTAAATTAAAGGTGTTGAACCAAGGCAAAACAACAATTGATGACTTCCAAATTAGCAAAATTCGGATCACTTCTGTATGAATCCATGGTTGGGATTCTCTGTTCATCTTTCCTTATAAAATACCCATTCATTCTTGTTGCTGCCTGATTACTGAAGATGTTTACAAATTGGTCCATAAACTTAATACATTTGAAATACATTTACTTGTTGTATTTATGCTCTTGCCCCTCCTGTTTTTCTGCTTGGTGTGGGTTATTACCTTCTGTCGAAGTCTTTTCCATTTCGCCTTTTGCTTGAGTGATTTTGTAGTTTCCAGTTGGTGTTGTCCTTTCCTTCAGTATTTGTTGTTCCACTTCTTTTTTTCTCGGTCTAGTATTCACCTGTACCAGAAAGTCCTCGCTTTGAACAATTTTTATATCAGTTTGCATTGTTCGTTGGTTGTCTTGTTTCATTATAACAAGTCGTTGAAACAGATTCTTGATGCTTTGATTCGTGTGTGGCGTGTATCAGCTTTGTTCTTCCTGAATAACATCCTCTCTCCTTCAAGAATGTCTTTGGGCCAGTGAAAAATATTTTCCCACGTTGGATGTGTGTTTATTTTACCCAATCTGTTTCTGCTTCTTTGATTGCCAGCAGAATTTGGAAGGTTCACTCTGCGTGCGTTGATTTGGGATGTGTTCTCTTTGCTGCACATGGGATCCTCTATTTTCTGGAGGTCGTTTTTTATTTCTACACCTTGGAGAATTGTCTTGGGACTTTTTTTATTTGCTGGCGAGTTTTCCACCGTTCCATAGTCTTTGATTGGGTTAGTTGCTTTGGGGATGCTATCCAATTTACGCACATAAATTCCAAGAAAGTTGAAAGAGAATCCATAGGTCGATCTTTGGTTGGGAGCCTTCCATTCTTTTGGGCTTCTGTAATCTTTCCATATTTCCAATCGAAGCAGAGGGCAAGTGGTGATTGAAACCCCAATCCAAAGTATGCGGGATTGAGAGGACTTTAATGGAGAGCATTTGAGGATGGAAACCAATCCTAGAATGTCATGACAGCTATGGAAGTAGAAAGAATCGATTCTCTTCCAGTCTTTGTTGTTTGAATTCAAAATTCACTTACATCTTTTTCTGAGAAGTTTGTCATAGTAGCTGTAAAGATAATCTGCAGAATTTTTTTTTTCCTATTGATGTAGGCAATTTCAGGAAAGATTTCATAATTCTTATAAAAATTGTGATATCTGATGACCAGGGAGACTTGATTAAATTGATAGTGGTAAGCCACGGTCAATGATATTCCATACTCATTTTTAAGACCTGGCATTGGAGTCAGAAAATAAACCTTGTCCATTTGTTGTCTTGATAGGATCCTATTGCATGCTCTTATCTGAGCAATTTATTTGGCTATTCTAGTAGATAGAGTATTGTCTTTTGTATGAAAGGAACCTATGACATTCCTGACTGATTATTAGATTCATAAAACACTTGAATTGGTGCAAATACGACATTGTCATTAACCACTATGGTTCCTTGTGCTACTCTCTTTGCTAGCTTATCAACTTCTACATTTAATTCGCGTTTGATATGAAAAAATGAATGTCTATTGAGTTTTTTAATACTTTCAAGAATTCTGAACATGACTCCTACAAGGAAATTCCCTCCAGTTGTTGTTCCTTTTGCTAGCGCTCGAATGATCAGCATGGAATCTCCGCACACTAATAAGTTATGGTGACTCAGATAAAGCTATTCGAACACCTGCAAGGAGATCCAAATCCTTTGCTTAATTATTAGAGGAAGAACCCAAACCCCAAGAGTAGCTAAGTAGTAGCTAAGTAGAAAAGTTTGTTGGAGGTATTAATTTTTACCTACCAACAATTACCAAACTTTGAGAGAATTTCACGGACATCCACGACGGTTCAAGATATTTCAGATTTCCCTCTGAGAAATTTCTCGATTTTTCAAAGTCTTCCAAAAACTCTATAAATACAAAGCAAATGTAATTGTATTGTGTTGAGATTAAGCAATAGAATTTCTTCTGTGGGTTATTTGTCTGTGTTCTACTTCTGACCCCTTCATTTTGGTATCAGAGCTCGGATCTGGGCTTCACTCCCTCATGGGAGGGCCTAGGATGCTGAAAGGAGTCGCCCCTATTGCATAGTTGGAGAGCTGTGAGTGTGAGCGAGTTGTTGTGAAAGTTACTGAGGAAGCCGCAGCTTCCACAATAGACGTAAGGGAATTGGTAGCAGTGAGTTTTTCAAAATCTGCATTCGCAAAGGAGCCCCTGCTAGGAAGAAAGGCGCGGAGTCGTGGCTGAGAGACTAGCTGCCGCTGGAGGAGTTAAAGCTTCCGCAGTAAGTTGGAAAGCAGTCAGAGCTCGGGAGAGCCATCGAGCTGCTGAGACCGTGCAGAGTGTTGAGAGAGCTTCCGCAGAAAGCCCGTGAAGAGAGGCCGCAAGGAGGGCCGTAGAGAGTTGGCAAGCACCTGAAGAAAACGTCGGAGAAGGTCCCGTGTGACGCTGAGGAGAATTGTAGGAGCAGAATACAAGCGAAATGGCAGGATCAAGGCGGAGGTATAAGAAATCGAGACCCAAAGTGCAGGTCGCCCTTCCCAGGGTTAAACCCCATGTTTTCAAGCCCGCCTTTACTATTCCTCTAAAGCTCAGAGCACTAACCAGTGGAAAGTGGGACAAGACCGGCACCGGCATTGTTATTCGAAACTACCATTCGTTCGGGGTGGCCTCTAATCCAAATTTGATTGGGGCAATAAGTCATTGTGACAACATTGTTGAGGTTGAAAGCATACAGAAGCCGTCGGAGCCGAATCAGGCCGATGAAGATAATGGCGAAATTAAGGATCCCGAGTTTCAAGTTATGGACAGTGGTAGTGACTTAGAAGAGGATGATCTGAAATATGCACTTGGAAAAAGACGAAGGGATGGAAAAACTGCACCTTTACAAAGGCTCACAACTATACAGCGCGTGTATGTTGGCCGATTGATTAAAAAGCATGGAAGGTAGCATTGGTTCGCTCAAGGAGCACACGAGAACGAGCATCTTCAACTTCAAGTGTCAAAGTAGCCAGAGCCCAAGGCTGTCAAGAATACTGAGATATATGTGTGAGTTAAAGTGCAAGTGAAAGTTAAGTCAGTCATTTTTAATGTAAAAAGTCCTCCTTTCTATTGGTAAAAAAGTGAGAGTCAAGTTGTAAAAGCTGAGATTCAAGTTCATCAAGTTCAAGTGAGAGGTCAAGGTCAAGTGAAGGAGTCTTGAAATGTAAATGTGTAAAAAGGAGTCTTGAAATGTAAAACCATCTCAAGAAGAGTCAAATTGAGTCAAATTGTGCTAGTTAAAGTTAAAGTGAGAGTATGTTTGTTAAGCTAATCAAAAGTTGAGTCCAAATCAAATGTTAAAATGATGTAATATCATGGCAAGTATTAAGTTTGTCAATCCATTGTCATAGGTTGTCTTGTTGGATCTTGATCAACTCTAACAAGAAACATATCCATAGAGTATATTGAAAGGAAAAACAAGATGCCATGATGCAGAAGACAAAGGGTGATAGAAGACAAAAAAATGGATGGTGGTGGTGAAAAGACTCTGGTTGGAAGAGGTAAAGAACAAAGAAGACTCCAAATGAAGTTATGTAATGCTTAATAATGAGACGTAAATAGGCATATGTAATGGGCTTGTAATTTGTTGGGCATTTAGTAAAGAATGTGGAATTTTTGTACCTGAGATGAAATGATGCATATATGTTGTAAGGGGTGCATGACCGGCAGTACCCGACACCCTAGAGTTTTTGGTCCAAAGTTGTAAAGCTTAGCCATAGGCATAGGCAAGCTATATTCCCCAAGAGGTTTTTGGCCCAATGTTGTAAAGCTTAGCCATAGGAAAGGCAAGCTATATTCCCCAGGGGTTTAGTAAGCCCTGTTGAGTCAGGCCTACATGGATTAGAGTGATCATGTAGTGTGTATCCCTCTTGGGCATAAAGAGTGGATGTGGCATCAAGCTATGGAATTAACCACTAGGTAGGTACGAGGGTGGCAGGTGTACTCGTATCTAAGTTTAATGGTGATAAGAGAAGTTAGATCTTCGATTAAGGGGAGGAATGTGAGATTAAGTAATCTCAGAGTGTGAGTTGATTGGGACCATGTTATGACTAAAGAAATCTAATGTATTGATGAACCATGTATGTGAAAAGGATACCTAGAGAATTGGCGAGTACAACAGATGGTACCCATGTATCTCGGTAGATGGATCTCTTTTTATATGGACATTAATGATTAGTTGTTTGCAGGTGCAAAAGGAAGATGCAAAAGTTCGAGCATTAATCAATGTTATGCAGGTACAAAGAGGAAGCAAAATGTTTGAGGATGGAACTCAAGTGAGTGGTGTTGTGTAAATCAATTTCCCCATCAGGCAAGGTTCGTGGTCAGCCAAAAAGAAACCACTTGATGTGATGGTTCATGAGTATTGTAATGGTAGCACATTGAATGAATCCCAACCATATGAAGATAGAAACTGAAGATGATGACATGACTCAGATAAAGACCTAGCCAATACATGTATTCATTAAGAAGGAGACATTGCAGATCAAAGGAGCAACTTGCAAAGGCTTTAGCACAAGACCAATTTGAGTATTTGAGGGAAGCATTGGGCATTAAAAATATTGATGTAATTAGTGGTAGAAATTAGAGGGGAGTGTTGGAGGTATTAATTTCTACCTACCAACAACCACCAAACTTCGAGAGAGTTCCACGGACATCCATGACGGTTCCAGATATTCCACATATTTCCCTCCGAGAACTTTCTCGATTCTCCAGAGTCTTCCAAAGACTCTATAAATACAAAGCAAATGTAATCGTGTTGAGATCAAGCAATATAATTTCTTCTGTGGGTTATTTGTCTATGTTCTTTGCTTCTAAACATGACTCCTATAAGGAAATTCCCTCCAATTGTTGTTCCTTTTGCCAGGGCTCGAATGATTAGCATGGAATCTCCGCACACTAATAAGTTATGGTGACCCTCTGATAAAGCTATTCGAACACCTGCAAGGAGATCCAAATCCTTTGCTTAATTATTAGAGGAAGAACCCAAACCCCAAGAGTAGCTAAGTACAAGTTGCCCTCCATATTTACAAATAACCCCCCGCTCCGCTATTCAAACACTTGCAATCGAATGATCAGCATGGAATCTCCACACACTAATAAGTTATGGTGACCCTTTGATAAAGCTATTCAAACACCTGCAAGGAGATCCAAATCCTTTGCTTAATTATTAGAGGAAGAACCTAAACCCCAAGAGTAGCTAAGTACAAGTTGCCTTCTATATTTGCAAATAACCCACCGCTCCGCTATTCGAACACCTGCAAGGAGATCCAAATCCTTTGCTTAATTATTAGAGGAAGAACCCAAACCCCAAGAGTAGCTAAGTACAAGTTGCCCTCCATATTTACAAATAACCCCCAGCTCCAACCTTCCTTGAATTGCTTCTTGAAGCTCCGTAAAAATATAATATGTTTTTTGCTTGCTGGGATATCCAATTATTAAAGTCATTTTCCTGCATTTTTATCATCCAATTTGTGTGCTTTTGGCCAGTATTCCTAAAAATAATTGAGTTATTCCCCATATTAAACAAGTTCAACCATTCTTCTTTTGTTTTTTCCAACTTTGTTGTTTCCCATGTGTGCAAGTTTTCATATATTATGATAGGAAGGCACAAGCTTTCTTGGATAGCTGTCTTGGGCTTTGAGATTTGCCGTTGAATATTTGTGTGTTGCGGGTTATCCAAATGCTCTAGCAAATGTATTTTGGGAGGGCTTCCCAAAGTATTTTGAAAATAGGTTTATCTTTGAAATTCTCTTTGTATTTTCTACCCCAAAAGAAATTTGTTGTTGATTGAGGCCATTTAATCCTCTGGTTTAAAGGCCCCAATGCTTGGGCCCGTGTCTCCTTAGCAAACTGAAAATATATGAAGAGGTGCATAATTGATTCTTCTGCATTCTGACACAGGACACATGGAGAGGGTCCATTGATTCCTCTCTTTTGAAGGTTCTCTACTGTGAGTATTTTTCTATAAGCCAATAGCCAGTAAGAAAAATTTGTCTCGGGGATACCATCACTGTGCCAGATATTGTTTCAAATGCTTGCTCGAGGACGAGAATGATTTGTTTAAGAAAGAAGAGAAGAACCCATGCTCACAAAGTAAAAAGAATTCCTTGAGCCTCATATGTCTCTTAATTGGCAGTGACGAGGGGCACAACCAAGAAGAGAGGAAGTGAAATCTACATAAATAGAGGAGAGATGGGGAGGCCGGTGGGGGTCTTTCCAAAATTTCAAATTCCGTCATTCGTCCATTGTGACAGGTAATAAAGAGTGCTTATTCCCTGTGCTTCCAGCCATGTTCGAATGTGAAGAAGAGAGTCATGATTGACCTGACAATCTTTCTCTAATATTTTGTCATCCCATAAGTTTATTTGTCTTTTGTTACCCAAAATCTAATTCCAATGGTCACTTATTATTGTTTTGGCTACCAACAATTGCTTGAAAATGGGCGAACCCGATTTTGTTTTTGTTGGGTAATCAATGCATATACTTTGAGGGCCTTTAAAACATTTTTTCTAAAGGGCATGCTTGCACCGTGATCTTTTTCTTGTGACCAGTCCCCAGATTATTTCCCCCCCATGGATATATTCATTGTTTCAGGTTCCCTTATGCCCAAGCCACCAAGCCACCATGCACTTTCCTGCTAATTATTTATTTGATTCCATTTCACTAAATGATTTTTTTTCTGATTTATTTTACTGCCCTGCCACAAAAAGAACCTTTGTTTCTTGGAGATCTATCTAGTTATTCCTTTGTGAGCCATTAATAAAGAGCATTGATAGATATATCTAGGATTATCATCCCACCGAGATTTAACCATTGAGATCCCCATTGGGTGAGACTCTTGCTGAAATTATCCAAGATTCACTGCCATATATGAATGTAGGACGAATTGAGAGTGATGGGAATGCCCAAATATATGAATGAGTTCCATCTTTCTGCATATTGAAAATGGAAGATTTGATTGATAGTGCACATGATTCTTGAAGAGGTGTGCCATCCATAAATTTGGCTCTTGTCGTTATTAATTTCCCCTCCAGAGGCATCGAGAAATGCATCTAGAACAAATTTGAATATGGTAACTATGGTGATTGAAGCTCCCCCAAGAAATAAGGTGTCATAAGAAAACTATCTGTTATTATGCTATTTTGATATTTGGTTCCTAACATTTGGTATCAAAGCGAAAGGTAACTTGCAGGAAAAGAGGCTTCCTGGTTCGAGTGGGAGTAATGGAAAAAGATGGAAATTTTATGGTCGAGAGATTTAATGGCCAAAACTATTAGTTATGAGAGATGCAGATGGAATATTATTTATATTAGAAGGATCTTTACCTACAATTGGATGGAAAAGAAAAAAATTCGGTAAGTATGGTGGATGTAGAATGGGAGATTCTTGATAGAAAGACACTGGGAACGATACAGTTGAGCCTAGCAACATCAATGGATTTCAATTTTTCAAAAGAAAAGACAATGAAGGATATGATGGACGCATTAGCTAAACTGTATTAAAAACCCTCGGCGTCCAATAAAGTATTTCTAATGAAGCGATTATTTTATATGAACATGTGAAAAGGTGGGTTTGTTGCCGATCATTTAAATGAATTTAATATGGTTACTAATCAACTAAGTTCTGTAAAAGTGGACCTTGATGATGAGGTCAAGGATCTTTTAATTTTTTTTCTCATTGTTAAAAAGCTAGAACAACTTGGTCATGGTTGTAAGTAACTCTGTCTCTGGTTGAAACACTCTGAAATTTGATGATGTTGTTGGTGTTATCCTTAGCGAGAAAATGTGAAATAAAAACACAAGTGAGACATCAGGTAATGCGTTGACCGTGGAGAACAGGGGAAGAAAAAAAGATAGAGGAAAGGGCTTGGGTAACCACGAGAATTCTAGTAAGGGAAGATTTAAATCCAGACTAGGAAAAATAGAGTGCTAGAATTGTGGGAAGAAATGACCTCTGAAGAAATATTGCAGAGCTCCAAAGAAACAAAGAGATGGACAACATGAAGCAAATGTAATAGATGATGTGTTACAAAATTCTTTGATTCTTTCTTTAGATAACATTACTAAATCTTGGGTAGTAGATTCAGGGGCTTCATTTCATGCCACACCCCATAGGAAATATTTCCAAGATTATGTTCAAGGTGATTTTGGATAGGTTCATTTGAGTGATGATGCACCATGTAAAATTGTTGGAAAGGGAAAGGTACACATAAAACAAAAGAATAGAAACCAATGGTTGCTGAAAGAGGTGAGACATGTTCCAGATTTGAGAAAAAATCTAATTTCAACAGGGAAGTTGGCAAGTGAAGGTTGTATATCTACATTTACAGATAAGGTGTGGAAGGCCACCAAAGGATCACTAGTGATAGAAAAAGGAGAGAATGTAGGTAAATTGTATTTATGTACTGGTAATACTCACTCTTCTATCTCTTTAGATTCTACAGGAGTGGATATAGCATTGTGGCATCATACGCTTGGACACATGAGTGAGAAGGGGATGCAACTATTTCACAAAAGAAATTTGTTGTCGGATCTTAAACATATTGATTTGGATTTCTATGAGCACTGTGTTTATGGAAAACATAAGAGAGTAAGATTTATTAGTATCAAAAAGGAAAATAAGAGTGAAAGGTTAGAGCTTGTGCATACATATGTATGGGGACAAACTCAGGTATCATCTCTTGGTGGATCTCGTTATTATGTTACTTGTATTGATGATGCAACTAGAAAAGCTTGGGTTTATCGCATTCAACAAAAAAATGATACACTTTTAAGAAATGGAAAGCTTTGGTTGAGAATGAGACATGAAAGAGGTTGAAGTGTCTCAGATTAGAAAATGGAGGTGAATATTGCAGCAAGGAGTTTGATGATTATTTTTCATACCATGGGATTTGTAGAGAGAAGATAGTTCCAGGAACACCACAAGAAAATGGTGTGTCGGAAAGGATGAACAAGACAATCATGGAATGTGCAAGGACTATGAGATTGCATGTTGGGTTGCCTTTACAGTTTTGGGTAGATGTTGTAGATACTTTTGTTTACTTAATAAGCATAGGACCTTCAAGATCTTTGGATGGTGGCATTCCAAAGGAGACATGGATAGGTAAAAAGGTAAACTATTCATTTCTGAACACTTTCAGTTGTGAAGAGTTTGTCCATATTGATAAAGAAAATAGAACAAAGCTTGAAGCAAAATCCAAGAAGTGTACCATTATTGGATACAATATTAAGGATTTTTGTTATTGCTTATGGGATTATAAAAATCACAAAACCATTAGGAGTGGAGATGTCATATTCAATGAGAAGGTCATGTACAAGAATCATTTGCAGGGAAAGAAATAGGAAAACGAAAACACATAATACACAGTGCTTGATGAGATCACTAAAAACGAAATTTAAAGGTATGAGAAAATCAAAATGTACAACAATAGGAGTAGCAGGTACCTCAAACTCCTACAAGTGTTGTTAGAATATCTACTAGGTTAAGTAGACCCCATGAATGATACTCTCTTTCATTGTATTGTTTATTGTTCACTGACTCTCGTGAACTACAAAGTTATGAAGAGGAAATGCAGGTAGACACTAAAAATAAGTGGGAGCAAAGAATGAAAGAGGAAATTGATTCCTTGGTAAATAACCAAACTTGGGACTTGGTTTAGTTTCATGTAGGAAAAAGAGCATTGCAAAATAAATGGGTTTACAGGTTGAAGGAAGAAGATGGAGGAAAAAATCGGTAAAAGTCTAGACTTGTTGTAAAGGGGTTTGCATAGAAGAAAGGTATAGATTTTGATGAAATATTTTATCCTGTTGTTAAAATGACTTCAATTAGGACTATTTTAAGTCTTGTGGCAGTAGAAGATTTGCATCTTGAATAGTTAGATATGTAAAACCAACTTTTCTCTTTGGAATTTTGGAGGAAGATATTTGTATGCAACATCCACAGAGGTATGAGGTCGAAGGAAAGGAGAATTTTGTATGCAAGTTGAAGAAGAGCTTGTATGGCCTAAAGAAATCTCCAAGGCGGATTTGAAGTTTGGCAAGTTTATGACAAAAAAAGGGTTATAGTAGATGCCATTATGACCACTGTGTTTATTTTAAATGGATAGAAAATGGAAGCTATATTATCTTGCTATTGTATGCAGATGACATACTAGATGCAGGGTCTAACATGCAAGATATAAATGTGCTCAAGAAGAAATTAGCTAATTCATTTGTGATGAAGGATTTGGGTGCTACAAAGAAAATCCTTGGTACGAGAATAAAAAGAGGCAGGAAAAATTGCAAATTGAAATTGTCTTAGGGTGAGTACATAGAGAAGGTGTTGGAGAGGTATATAATGCATAATGAAAAACCAGTTAGTACACCTTTGGCAAGACATTTCAAATTAACCAAGAAAATGTGTCTCAACACACAAGAGTAGATAGAATACATGTCTAGGATCCCTTATTCATCATCAGTTGGCAACTTTATGTATGCTATGGTGTGCACAAGACGAGTTATGGCACATGCAATGGGAGTTGTGGGAAGATATATGAACAATCTAGGTAAAGAACATTGGAAGGCAGTAAAGTGGATTCTTAGATATTTGAGAGGTACTAGAAGTCATGCATTATGTTTTGGAGGTTCAGACACTGTTCTAGAGGGATGTGCTTATTTAGATATGGCAGGTGATAAAGATATCAAGAGGAGCACCATAGGGTATTTTTAACTGTAGGTGGAACAACAATAAGATGGATTTCAAAACTGCAAAAAAATGTTGCACTTTAAACAATGGAAGCATAGTATGTTGCTGCTAAGGAGGCTAGTAAAGAGATGATTGGATTAAAGAGGTTTATGGAGGAATTGGAAAAGAAGAAGGAGAATAATAGGTTTTACTATTACAACGAGAGTCCCATTCATCTTGCAAAGAACTCATCCTTCCATTATAAGACTAAGAACATACAAATCAGTTACCATTTCATACAATCCATCTTGGAAGATGGACATTTGAAGTAAAAAAAGATACATGCTAACCAGAATCCTGTAGACATGTTAACGAAGGTAGTAACCAGGGAGAAACTGAGTTCCTGCTCAGTTTCAGTTGGCCTTCAAGCATGAAGGTGAAGATGGTAATTTTCCACTTCTAATGTGGATCATAGTCCAACAGGTACAATAGTAGTGGAGTTGTTGTGATCAATCTCCAAGTGGGAGATTGTTGGTTGTGGAGCCTGATTGTCTTCCTAATTCATATGCAGGTCAAAGAGATTACATGATACACAATTCAAATATTGTAATTTCGTAGTCAAACTGGACCGTTCATTATATGGTCGTAGATCTGACGATAGAAGTTATGTTAGGGTTTTTTTTCCCCTAGAAGGAAACCCTCTTTTAAGAGGTAATTGTATTTTGGTTGTGTATTATGGAGAATATTGTATTCTGAGAGAGGGGACTGTGAGAGAAAAAAGAGGAAGTTACAATAGGTGTGTTGTAGGTTGTATCCCTTCATTTTGTTGGATAACAAAAAGGAAGAACCTAGAAATTTCTCTGGTGGAAGTAGCCCACACTGGGTGAACCACATATATATGTGTCTCTATTGTATTGTGTATCTTTTGTGTTTTATTTCCTCATTTGTTTTATTTTATTGTTTCATGATCCTATTTTTGTAATATAATACAAAACCATCATGCCCTTTGTCTCCCATAAATTATGTCTCCGAATGATCTACTAATGAGATTTCCACGTCCTTGAATGAATCCAGGTCATCTTTGCTCAGATCAAGAAGGCTGATTAAAGATGTCTTAGGTGTCTCGGAGTTGGTCGCCATATTCCTTTTTTTATACATATTTTCAGCATTCAAATTCTTGCTTGGATTTGATAAGATTTGGATTGAAGGTTGCTCGTCCGATGGTTCATTTTCCTCGATCAAATTCTATCTTTTTTGTTCCAAAACTTCTTTGATTTGTGATAGAGAGGAATATATGTTGATCGAAGGGTTTGATTATTTTGTTCTTGAGGTTCCAACATTTTTGGGGGGTGATTTCATTGCAACTGTTGAGGTTCCTATGCCACCGATTGACGGATCCGTTGTTGAGGGATGATTTTGGTTTCTAGCTAAGCCCATTTTCCTTGAAACCACTTTCCATTGCTCTTCATGTATTTTATTTGGGGGATTCACTTCTACCTTCTTGCAGTTTCTTGCGAAGTGCTCGTATTAGTGACACCATTTACATTTGAAGGGAAACTCCTCGTAATCCAACTACTGCACATGTTGCCAGTGATCCAAGGATATTATCATGGCTTCAAGTATGCATTTCTATAAATCTACCTCGATGCAGATTCCAACACAGGAAAAGAGGTTTTCCTTTGGCTCTTCCTTGTCAATATAATGACCAATGGAGTTTCCTATGCTTCTCAGAGCATCACCGTTTTGACAGTGAAGGGAGAGGTGTGGTAACCTTACCCATACCGGGACAGTAGAAGGGATATCATTTTTTTGGACTGAATTGAGGGGTCCATTTGTTCAGATACATGCCTCTTTCCCTAAGAAAGTATGGGCCACTTCAAAATATTGGGTCTTTGTCCTCCTTGTGTTCGAAGAGAAAAGTGAGGAATCCTCAGCCGCATAAGAAGTGATTCATCGATCCTGTAATGAGAGAATTCCCGTTTTTTTCTATCCAGAAGCCCACCATATTTAGAGAAGGCCAAATTCCCATGAATTGTCCAATCAATCCCCACTCAGTCAGAGATAAATCTTTCTTTCGAGATGTTGAGGGAGGGAGCGCAAATTTGGACATCTCGTCCAGTTTTTTAATGAATTTTGAAGGCTAAGATTTGGAATATTTGACAAAGGCTGAAACCATTGAGTAGAAGGCCAAAGCTTCATCATCAGGAGGGGGCATTAGCCCCCTCCCAATCCCATCTTCCCTGTAATATCAATACTACGGCTTCGATAGTGTTTTAAAGCTAGGGTTCACTCAACTCATTAGAAATAATTATGTCCAACTGCAACATAATTATAGTTGATAACAAACCTTCACTTCAATAAATTTAGACTCTTTCTATGTTTTGTAATATTTTGTTGAAAATTCAAAATGCAATGCCAAAAGATACATTTTTTGAGGAGATTTTATATGGTCCAATATATAGGATTTCCATATGTTTTGAATAGGTTTAATAGTCCTATATCAAAGAGTTATAGGGTTTATTAACATATTTCACCCACATTCATTAAGAGATGTGACCCACAACAACATATAAGTTCCAATATAGCATAATTCTTATGCTTCAATAAAGTAACATAATAGTTTATTGGTTGCAATGTGAATATGCTTATTACTTGATTTCACTAAAAGTTCTATACGTTCTAATTTTATATGTGTTAGATTTGAAAATATTTACATCACTTTTAAGTGATTACGTGCTAAGTATAATAGATAATTTTATTTCTTATTTTCTTTAATATTGTTTAAATTCTAAATATTTTATTTTTTAATATTATATTAATATTCTTTTTATATATGTGAGTGTTAGATTTGGAAATATTTACATCACTATTAAGTGATTAAGTGTTAAGTATAATAGATAATTTTATTTCTTGATTTTCTTTAATATTGTTTAAATTCTAAATATTTCATTTTTTAATATTATATTAATATTCTTTTTATATATGTGAGGGGATATTCTTCACATATTCATAATATTAGAAGTGTTGACACAAGTAGATTTAAAAATAAATTATGGTGCTATCAAAAATAAGAGAGTAAGAGAAAATTAATATATTATATAACCCCAAAATATAAAATCAAATTTATTTTCTTTTATTGTTAGCTTTAAGAAGTTAATTAACATTGTTAAAATAAAATCCAAGTGCATGAGTTTTATAATGAAATTGAGCATTGAATAAGACCTAAAATACTATGAAAAGAAAGATTTTATAATCTTTGCGATACTAAGAAAGAAGAGGATGAAAAACATTCTCTAACAATATCTTTTCTATGTGCACATTTAAACTCAATTATACAATATTTGTAACGATAATGATCTTCATAATTTGTTAACTTGTGAAAACCAAAAAAAACTAAAACATTTTTTTTATAATATTTTTAATCATATAAACAAAATGTTAAAATGTTAAAAAAAATCAATTAATCATCAAATCTCTTGAGGTTCAGAGACCAATGTTAATTTGAGTATACAATCGCCATCATGAAAAATGTTGCATGATTATAATGCCAATCATACCCTCCAATCATGTATAATTCTAAATACATGTGCATATAGCACACACAAATGCAACTAAAGAACGTTGATAAACTTCAAATTCAATAATTTGACACTTCCACATAGTGTGATGTTACCCAAAGCATTTCTAACATTATTCAAATTTATCATTTGATAAAGATTTTGTTAGTGAATCAACAAACACCTTTAGGTGTCATATCACTCCAAAGTTTATTTCTCAACTTATTCATGGATTTAAAGCTAGTATGCCTCAATGTTTTTTTTTTTCTTACATGAAACCAAGATTTTAGTCATATGATGAAACTATGATTGTCACATCTCATCATCTCATCAATATAGGATATAGTTGAACTCTCCAAACATTCTTGAGTAAATTTCTCCATACCAAATTTTTATAGCATAACATATTTTGCTTCCACACTTGAAAGATAAATAATATATTATTGCTTACTTATCTACTCAATTATTCTACTAGCCAACTTGAAGTAGTGTTGGGAGGCATTTTAGGCCCTTGTAATAGTTATAATACATAAGACATTAAATAAATATATATGTAGTAAGAGATAAATGCATAAAATAACATAATGAATGATTAGTTGGAGTAGGTACAACCGTTCCAACCATTCTCCCAATGTATAAATACTCTTGAAGAAGGAATATGAAGGCGGTTAGCTAACCTTCCCAAGTATATATTTTCTTTCTTGAGTTACGTGTGTGTGACGTTCTTTCTATAATGTAGGTCTCTTCTTGAATGCATACCTTTAATCCCTAGACTACAACATTTTTTTTTTTTTCCATATGACTTTAACTAGTGTAATTTAAATTTGAAAGAAATGAGAGATCAAGAGAATAAGGAAGACATGCAAGTGGGATGATTGCACATGTATGCTCTCGGATGCTGCTCGACTACACAAAATCCTGACAAGAAGAATGTATGGAGATGATTTTATATTGAATATGTTGTGCATGTGAAACAATGATGAATATGAAAGAGAGAACTTGAATTGGGAAGAACTTTGGCACTAAGAAGAATGCCCCATCAACTCTGCAAAAGGGAAAAAATAAACATTTCTTGTGATCCCACGGTCTGGTCAATGCATTGGCGGAACTCTGCACACAACCTATATATACGTATATTGTCTATATCGATTAAGTGTTCTAAAGAGAATCTACTCATTTTACATATGATAAAGTAGCCCAATATCTTAAAATCAAGTTGTGGCATGTACCTGTAAATGAATATTTCTAAGCAGATGTAAAAGCAATCCAACATTATTTAAACAAGAATATGGTTATGATTGTTGGATCTGCATTGCTTTTTATTCATGGTATCATTGACCCCATCGAAGAACTTGCTGACTTGGCCTTGAGCTAGGGGATTTTCTTTCATGTTGATCTCTACCTTGGAGGGTATTTTTTTTCATGTTGATCTAGACAGTTAGAATTGGAACCATAATAGGATCGCGTGCTAGAAGATAAGGAAAAGCAGCACAAGGAAGAAGAAAGTCAAAGGTAAAAAGAAGGACAATGTGACGAGGAAACAATTGGATCATGGAGAAGCCACACATAGGAGGTTACAATGTGGACAAACCTTATCCACTTAGGGTAAGGGTTTTGGTCATCAATGTAAAGGGTTTAACCCACTTTTTGTAGTATAAATATATATTGTGATATCCGAGGAGATGGATATCTTTTTGGTATCAAACATTTTTGAGTCTTGGATGAGTTTTGAGTCGCAGTTACTAGTTTTGGTCGAAAGATGTGGAGCTAGTATTGATTCAGTTTTGGAGACAGATGGATTGTAACTGAGGGCCAGGTCACAAGCTATGGAGCTTGGTGCGACATTGGTCAACCTCACGGAGTATCACTTTACATATTGTAATGCATGGAATGTAGAACCTTGATGATGATGAATAAAGAAGTCGATAATGCCAGATCTTTGTGGGCATGGCCCAAGGGGGGTGAGCCACAGTAAAAAATTTCATTGTGTGGAATGTTTATGTTATGGTTTTCCATGGTTTATGATGAATGAATGAATGAATCTATTAGAGTTAAACTGCAACGCACACTAGAATAAGTTGTGTTAATTACTATAGAATGAATGTTAGTGAATGAATATGGTTACATAATGGTAGATATGATATATATGAGGTATAAATAATGTCTAACATCCCCATGAGCACCCTCCCTTCCATGAATTCATACATATGGGTCCTGCAGTCACCCATAAGCCATCTTGGGTGTGACTTCATTGTGCACTCTGTGCGCAGTGTTGCCTTATGGTCCCCAGAAGGGCCGATGGTTTGCAGGGTTTTTTCGGAAAACTAAATTAGAACCTAGGTAAGCCCATACATTCCAACATGCAGTGATTTTGGTATTGATAGTTTTGTCTACACTTATATTTCAAGGTAGTAGGATGGGGCAAGGAAAGGGAGTTTTAACCTCGTTTTGGTTGGTGTCGGAGAAAACAAGGAGTTGGAGCTTCCTTCAGGTTGGAACCTGAGAATCAAGGGGTTGTAGCCTCATTCTGGTTGGAGCCAAAGAATTTAGGGAGTTGTAGATTCCTTCAGGTTGTATCCTATAAATAGGGGGTTTTATCCTCCTTCTAGTTGCAGCTGGAGAATTTGGAAGTCGGTGCTTCCAATGAATGTATTCTTGACTATATATAAGAAACCATTATGTGGTTTTCTCCCATTTGGATTTCCACGTAAATTCTGGTGTATTATGTATTTCATGTGATGTTGCTTATGTTTATATTCTCATGATATATTGAATACAATCATAGATGATACATTGATGATATATTGTTGATAAATTTGAAGTTTATATATTGTGGTTAAAAGTGGTAAAAGTTCTCATATTGATTCACCCCCCCTCTTAGTATTCCAACACGTTTCTATATATTATTCAACTTGTGATTATGCATATGATTGACCACCTGTGACATCAACCAAATATGGACTCCATTGACTAACTAATGATTGATGATGAGAGATGATGGTGTGAATGTTGAAGACAGTGATGATCTTTTGATGACCTACTATATAAGTATTCTACAGTTTCACTTGGACTCCTCTTTCAAAATATGGTTAATATTGTTTTGTGGGCGGTGTAAACACCATTTCTTCATGCGAGGGCATTGAAAAATCTACTTTGTCTTCCATTAATTTATATGAAGCCAGGTGACACACATATTGGCACAAGAATTTTTGTAAAGAACTTGCAAACCTAAGCACCATTTTATAAATCATTGAAAGCAAAATTAAGTGATCTAATTGGCATTTGTTTATGTATCCAATTGTATGGGAGTTACATGAAGTGCATTAGTAGAGTGAGTCTATTTTTATAGTTGAAAAAAATGAAATGTTTTAAAGTGATTTAATTGAGTCAAATGTACAATTGCGTCAATTAAGTAAAAAATTAAGTTAAATGAAAGGAGGGGGTTAAATGTGAGTCTTGAAGGCATACGATCCTTTCCACCATTGTAATGTAAGTCAGTTTATATCCGTCAATATTATTTCCTTGCTGACATCAATCGATATCAAGTTGACAACATTTATTTTATTTTTTAAAAGTTTGGTACCAACAAAAATAGTCTTTTTATTTTAGTAGAGAGTCATAGTAGAGTCCACTGAGACGTGTCCTAGTTGAGTAAAGTCATGATCATGTAGAGTCTTAGTTGAATTATAGTAAAATCCATCCCTCATGTAATGAAAATTGCAACCTCCAGTTCATTGTCGAAGACTTGAAATCATAAGAAACATAGCCATGATTGATAAGTAGCAGTTCAACTAAGTAGTGAGAATACATACATTGGAGCATTTGATTGAAATATTGAGCGTTCATCGAGAAATTTTTGCAACGGTTGATTGAGTAGAGCACTTGTAGAGAGTTTTACTTATGATATTCTTGCTACAAGAGAAGAAGACATTCAAGAAAGAGTCATCAGATGACATACACACACACAAAGAGCTTAAAAGACAAGATGATGACACTTGAAGTGATTGATCCCCCTGGTATAAGAGCTGCAGAACGCTTCCCTAGGTTGTGATCGCAAAAAAATAGGAATGGTAAGATTGGATGATGCCATAGAGCCTCGTCAATCCCATAGAAAGAACCCACAAGAACGTCATATCGCTGGTGTTCTTGAGAAATTCAACAAAAGGAGCATCTCCAACAGTTTCTGTGAGGATTGAAATTTTGCAGTTAGTTGAGGCAACAGTTGGCACCCTTCGACTGGTAGAGAATGTTGAAAGCATGGAGATCGAGGAGATGGGACTTGTGATATGTATTCGTCTAGATCCATTTGAAACTAGTCACAGTAAACCTTGTATAAGTGTATCTTCCTATACAGTTAGTAGTTGTTGCGGCTAAGTTACATATGTAGACCAATATGCATGGTGGATGCACAATAAGGATACTTCTGCAAGAATAGATACCCGGGATTTTGTTGCACACTTTCTCGGGATGAGCAAGGATTTAAGGGTGGGGGAGATGTTGGGAGACCTTTAAGTCCCTTGTAATAGTCATCATACATAAGACATTAAGTAAATATATATGTAATAAAGGATAAATAGATAAAAGAACATAACAAATGATTAGTTGGAGCAGGTACAATTATTCAAATCATTATTCCAATGTATAAATTCTCTTGAAGAAGGAATACGAAAGTAGTTGGTTAACCTTCCCAAATATATCATTTCTTTCTTAAGTTACATATGTGTGATGTTATTGTTATAATGTAGATCTCTTCTTGAATGCACCTTTAATCCTTGCACTACAACAAGTAGTAACCCAATGTTGATATATTCTCATAACAACACTTTCCAATCTACATTACAATAACCAACCAATATCTATGCATATTTTAAACATACATCAGATATAATGCCAAATTCTTTGGTCCTTCGTGATATCTTAAAATTATCTGACTAGAGCTCAATGTTTCAATTCAATTTTCCCTAAAAATTAAAAAACATTAATAATAATACGAGAAACGAAATGTTTCATACATGCCATTGTATACATGAGGTTTCTTATAGAAATGCTCTTATAACATTGTTATAAGGAAGAAAAAATATGACCTATTGTTAGGGACTTAACCTCCCCAACCCCTCACACAGGTAGAATAATATGTTTTCTATGTAATAAAGGCCGAGATTAGTAAATAAGGCATATGTAATAATGTGGACATGTCTAATATAAGAAGACTTAATAGAAGTTTCTCCTTCTAGAAAGATCTTCGTCTAGAATTTTCTCTAGAAGATAGAAATAATATAAATAGGAGTAGAAGGCATGGGAAAGTTTTTTCTTGAGAATTTTTTTGTAACTGAGCTCTTCTCTACTGGAGGTTTCCCCCTCGAAGAGGCAAGTGAACTTGGTTTTCTATAAATAAAGGTATCATTTTTTATGTTCTTGTTCTCTATATTTTTCTCTTTCCGCTGATATTTTTCATAACTATTCTGTTTCTATTATACATAATACATCTGATACCTTACAAGTGGTATCATCGTGCTTTCCTCTGGAGAATTTTATATAAAAATTTCTCAGGCTAGAGGCATGTACTGCCAGTGTCTTTAAAGCACAATTATCTATCATTCCATGGGTAAATATATGGTTGGGGAGGTCCACTACACGCAGGAAATATAGTTGGTTTCATGGGTTACTCAAAACACACAATTTCACCTTTTTGGAAACCTCTATAACCCCTATTGGTACCCCTTCAAGTAGTACCACATTCAATAGTACTTGTACATACCCATTCACTCCCATGTACCCTTGGGTATATAAGGAGTCCCATAGGACTCTTGAAACTATCCCTAGATCAGCTTATTGAGCATATGCCTACTATAGTGGCACCTAAAACAACACTTGGGAAGATCACTCTCACATATCTAGGTAATCAGGTAGCATAGCTAAGGGTACGACTGAGCCTACTTAGTTGGTGCCTTGAGATATTGAGTCGACACTACTGTTGGACCCCATTGGTATATCAGAGAGTTATAACAAATGGAAGACTCTTGTCTGTAGGAACTCTCAAAACCCTAATCGTTGTTGTCAAAATAGAACTGAACAAACATAGAAGGGAAATTCTATCGCGCAACCTTTCCTCCTGCATCTAGGTTGTGAAATTCCTATACAATTTTACCTACTAAAAATTTGGGCATTTGGTCATTGTAGTAATATTCAGATCGAAGTATAACTTTGTAGGAGTTAAAAAAAAAGACTATAGTGGTCCCATCAGAACCCTTATTTGAGACCTATCCCATTGGATTCCTCTCTTCACCCTGATCGCAGTGGTACCTATCACTTCTAAGCCCTTTTTTGTGGACCCACCCACCCTCTCTGGAACCCTTATTTGTGACCTATCCTATTGGATTCCTCTCTTTTCACTGATCACAATGGTACCCCTCATACGTAACCCCTTTCTGTGTAGACCCACCAACCCCATTCTTTTCACTTCACTCCACCATGGCCCAAACCTGCAACCAAGACCTTGATAACTACATCAATTCCATATTCACCGACATCACCAACAACCAAGCTAAAATTTAAAAAATCAATTCCAATATTACTTCCCTCAATTCTACCATCCATTCCACCATTGATGCCAAAAAGGAATCCCTCTTTGAACACATGAAAAGAAACATTGAATCCTTTGCTGATTGAATACACAACTGGACAACCTCCTCCTCTTGAATCTCTAGGGCCCCTACCTCCTATGAACAACCTTATAACCCAGACGAAATTGATTCCTCCCATTCCATTCCCTTTCATTCCAGCCCTCCTCATCATGAAATCCATCTTCCCAAAGTGGAGGTAAATAAATTTAATGGCTTGGATCCCACATGATGAGTCACTCAAATGGAACAATATTTCTCCCTCCATGACATTACTAATGATTTGGCCAAACTATGTATCGATGTCCTCTATTTGGACCTTGAACGTTGGCAATGGTGGAAATGGTGTGAAAATTTATTGCAGAGGATGTGTTTCTTGGACTTAGTTTGTGTAGATCTTTTATGAATGTTTGACACCAACACATCATTTGGGTCATTTGACCAAGCTGAAATAGTCTGGCACAGTGGAAGAATATATCACAACCTTTGATAAATTGGATTTCGGAACGGACAACATGTATGACACCTTCTTTTGGGAATTATTTATTAGTGGCCTAAAGGATGAAATCTGAGCCCATATCCTAATGGCTTGCCCCTAGACTTGGTTGGAAGATACCCAAAGTACCAAAGAAGCACAACCAATAGTTTCTCCCCATAACAAAAAAACATCCTTTATTCCTTGCCCTCGAGCCACCAATCCATCCCCTCCTTCCACTCCTCTCAACATCCAAAAATTAACCTAGGCAGAAATGGATAAAATCCAACGTAAGAGTCTTTTCTATAAATGTGATGAAAAATAATTTTTGGGCCGCGTGTAAGGTAAAATAATATTTTTATGGCCATTTGTAAGGATGCATCTGATGAGGATGTCAATGTTCCCCATGTTGAAGAACTACCCCAATCATATTATCATACCTTTCCCTCTGATCCACTTGAAGTTGAAACACTTATCTCACTAAATGCCCTCACTGGTCTTTCTACTCCCCAAACCCTCAAGTTAATTGGCAACATTAAGCATAGGAAATTCATTATCCTAGTCGACAGTGGAAACACCCATAATTTTATTTATCACCAGATTGGTCAAGAGACCATGAGCTATATCTATGCAGTCAACAATTTTCAAATCATGATTTCGAATGATAGTTCCATCAAATGTGGGGGACGTTGTGAAAATGTGTGCCTACAAATTGGTTATTACCACTTGAAATATCATATGTTTTCTATCGACATGGGTGGTTGCAACTTTGTGCTATGTGCTTACTGGATATGCATACTAGGCCCCATCACCATGGATTTTAAGGAATTAGCCATGAAATTCTAATAGGATGGACAATAGTATAAGTTCCAAGTCATCACAACAACCTTCTCTGAGATAATCAATTCCCACAGAATGTAAAAAATACTCGAAAAGGTCATTCCAACATTATTTCCCAACTCCATTCCATTCAAGCAATTGAGACCCCCTCACCTACTATGCATCTTGACCTTCAATATTTTTTATCCCATCACCAATATGTTTTTATCAATCCCCAAGGACTCCCCCCTTCCCATGGCACATATGATCATTCCATTCCCCTTATCGCTGGTAGTTTTCCTCCGAATGTTCTCCCTTATCGTCATCCCTTTTTCCAAAAAATCAAATTGAGAAAATTGTTCAGGAATTGCTAGCAGTAGGTGTTATCCATTCGGGTATCAACCCTTATTTTTGTCATGTAGTCATGGTACTCAATATATAAGGCACCTGGAACATGTGTCCTAATTTTCATGCCCTCAATAAAATCACAATCAAAGACAAATTCCCCATTCATGTCATTGATACCTTTTGGATGAATTAAGTGTTGTTCAATACTTGACTAAACTTGATCTTTGTTCTGGCTACCACAAGCTAAGTATGAAAGAGGTCGATATTCCCAAAAATGCCTTTCGAACTCATGAGGGTCACTATGAGTTCTTGGTCATGCCCTTTGGCCTGTGTAATGCACCTTCCACTTTTCAAAGTCTCATGAATCATGCCTTCAATCCTTTCCTCCATCATTTTGTCTTACTTTTCTTTGATGATATCCTCATCTATAGTAAAAATTGACAAGCCCATCTATCCCATGTGGATCAAGTCCTACACTTACTGTCTCGCCACAAACTCTTTCTCAAACAATCTAAATGTGCTTTTGGAGCCTTTTAAGTAGATTGCCTGGGCCATATTGTTGGCAAGGATGGTGTATGTGTAGATCCTAAAAAAAATGAAGCTATGAAGGATTTTCCTTTCCCTAAAACTTTTAAACGTTTGCACATTTTCTTGGGTTTAATGGGATATTATCACAAGTTTGTTCAAAATTATGGAAAAATTGCATCTCCCTTAACTGCTCTCCTTAAAATGAATGCTTTTACTTGGACTCTCGCAACTGATCAATCCTTCCAAGCCTTGAAAGAGGCTATGTGCACGAATCCTATTCTGGCAATGCCTTACTTCGCCAAGAATTTTTTCTTGGAATTTGATGCTCCAGGGAAAGGAATTGGGGTAGTCCTCATGCAAGATGGCAGACCTTTCGATTTCACTAGTAAAAATATCCTAGACAAAAATTTGGGAAAATCCACCTATGAAAAGAAAATGTTTTATATTTTCCATGAAGTGGATCTCTGACATCCTTATTTGTTGGGGCAATGCTTCCAAATCAAAACTGATCATCGTTTCCTCAAGTATTTTTTGGAACAAATAATTTCATCCCCTGAGCAATATAAATGGGTGACCAAGATGTTTTGTTATGATTACGAGATCGTTTACAATAAGGAAAAATAAAATGTGGTTGGTAATTCTCTTTCAAGGAAATATGAAGAAGAAGGGTCCCTCTTTTCCCTCTCTTTCATTGTAGCAGATTGGTTATAAGCCGTTCTCTAGGAGTGGTTCCAAGATCCCAAACTTTCTCTATTGATCCAACAATTGCGACAATATCCTCATCCTCTCTGGGATATTATTGGCTCAATGAGGATGTTTTCTATAAACATTGAATGTATTTAAGAAAACAGTCTCACCTTAAATCCACTGTGCTCTTTGAACTTCATGCCTCACCAATAGTTGGGCATTCATGCTTTCACAAAACCTATGAATGGGTCAAATGCTCTTTTTTATGGGAAGGAATGAAACATTACATCTGCACCTTTGTGGTCAAATGTGATGCTTGTCAATGCAATAAAGGAAAAATAGTCAAAACTCTAGGAACACTCCTCCCTATTCCACCTACTATATGGATGAATATCTCTATGGGATTCATTGTCAGCTTACCAAAATCAGGAAATAAGTCAGTCATCATGGTTTTCATAGATTGCCTCTTCAAATATGCTCATTTTTTTTTTCTCTCCAACACCCATTCATTACATCCAGAGTGGCCCAAATTTTCTTGGATAATATCTTCAAACTCCATGGTATGCCTCACTCTTTTGTCTGCAACCATGATCTAAATTTCATCAACAATTTTTGGCAAGAATTGTTTAAGCTCCAGGGAACCCATTTGCATCTCAGCATGGTATATCATCCTCAGACTTATGGACAAACTGAAGTTGTCAACAAGTACTTGGAAACATATTTGTGATGTTTTGTGCCTGATAGAAAAACTCAATGCGCTTAGTGGTTACCACTAGTTGAATGGTAGTACAACAAATCTTACCATACTACCACTCGCAGGACTCCCTTCGAAGTGGTGCATGGTCAAAATCCACCTTTTGTTCGATCCTACTTGCCTGATCCTACCTATGTTGACAACACACTTATAACATGAGATGCCATTCTTCGTACCCTCAAAGAATATTTGGTCATTTCTCATAATCGCATGAAGCAACAAGTAGATCAGGGTCGTTTAGAATGTGAATTTGTTGAAGGGGAATAAGTGTTTCTTCATCTGCAACCTTATAAGAAAACTTCACTCAAATATGAACACAGTCAGAAACTCGCTCCTAGATTTTATGGCCCTTATACAATTCTCAAGTGCATGTGGCATATGGCCTACTAATTAGCTCTCCCTAGTGACTCTAAGCTCCATCCTAATTTTCATGTCTCTTGATTAAAGAAAGTGATTGGAACTAAGTGCCAGACTCAGACCAGTCTCCCTGAATTGGACGAAGAAGGCTCCATTTGTTTATAGCCCCAAGAAGTCTTGGGCCACCACAAGTTTTGTCTCTATTAGCACATCATCAAGGAAGTTTTAATTCAGTGGAAGGAAACCCCACCAAAAGATGCCACATGGGATCCAACTACCATTCTGCAACAATTTTCCCATCTCAAGCCTTGAGGACAAGACTATTTTTCAAGGGGGGTGGCATGTTAGGGACCTAACCTCCGTAATCGCTCATGTAGGTATAATAATATGTTTTCTATGTAATAAAGGCCGACATTAGTAAATAAGGCCTATGTAATAATGTAAACACGTCTAATGTAAGAAGGCATAATATAAGTTTCCGCTTCTGGAAAGATCTTCCTCTAGAATGTTCTCTAGAAGATAGAAATAATATAAATAGGAGTAGAAGGCACGGGGAAGTATTTTCTTGAGAATTATTTTGTAATTGAGCTCTGCTCTGTTGGAGGTTCCCCCCTCTAAGAGGCAAGTGAACTTATCTTTCTATAAATAAAGGTATCATTTCTTGTGCTCTTGTTCCCTATATTTTGTTCTTTCCATTGATATTTGTCATAACTATTTTGTTTCTGTTCTGCATAATACATAAGGTACCTTACACCAAGGTATTTTTTAGGGGCGAAATTTCACTAATTGGCTATTTTTTGACCATTTTCTAAAAAAATGTATTCTCCAACTGGTCATTTTTTCCTTTAAAAATTCGCCCATTTTTTACATAAAATATGATTAAATTGATAATATTCACCAAAATTTTCAAGTTTTAATAGAAATTATACGTTTTTTTATTTAATATTTGCCTACATATCTATATGTATGATTTTTTCAAACTGAAATAGTTGCCTAGAATATTATACATAGGTATAATATTTGAATCCTTAAAAAATACCCTTCCTTACACCTATTCATCAACTTATGTTTTTAGACTCATGTATATTAATTTCTACCCAACTTTTCCCATTTATATCAATATAATTTTGCAACCATGCATATCACCTTTAGAGAATTCTTTTAATATACCTTCACTCAAATGAATTTTCATGTTCTATATAATTTAGAACTAATAGATCTCCTCATTGTTGGCCATCTCAAACTCTATTGCAAACTTTGATTTAAAATCATCCAATGACCAAATATCTTTACTCATAACAATTCCTAACCATCTAATCTATATGAAAGATCAAAACAATGAAATCCTTACCAAACCACTTCATTTAAACAATTGAATCAAGACTAAAACAACCAAAACCTTTTATATATGACATTTAGACCATGCAAAAACTCTTTAAACAAATTCTTTTAAAGTGGATCTTATAGAAAATGAATGTTTTGAAAATAATGTCAACCACCCCGATGCTAGCTACCTAGCTACCGTTTGACTTCACCAAATCCTTTGTATTAGATTCGGACGGTGGAAATAATCAAATTTTTAATGTCATTTATAAATTAGTTTCTTACACACTTTTTCTCTGTTGAAAACTCATAATATATTTATGTAGTGATCTTTGGATTCTTACATTGGCAGGATAACGAGGAGAAACTTTCATGCATCATGGAAACTGTATCAATTCTTACTTATTTAGCAGTTTTTGGAATTATCGGGGTAAGATTATAAACACCTTTCTCATCAAAATGTTTTTTCTATTACAAATGAACCTGGATCCCTCTCCCTCCCTTTGGAAGATTAACAAAGTAATCAATGCATCAAATGACCTTCAAGATTGATTTGATTAGTTTTTAAATATATAGCCATGAATGTATATATACTAGACTGCAAAGACATGATCCTTATTATTATACAATGTTCATAATAAAGATGTGACATTCGGTCAATTATAAGATTAAGGGTAGAAATAAGTGACTATGTATAAGAGTTTTTTAATAAAATATTTATAAAACACTTAAATCTATGTTACATCTAAATGATTAAGTATTAATTTATTTATGATGTATTTCACATTTTGGATTTATATGTTTATAAAATTTAGAAAAACATTTTTTAACATTTTTTAGTTGTAAATCATATTTTTTCATTTTTTTAATGTCAATTTAGTTAGCAACTTGATTATGATTTATTAGAGTTTTTATTCTTGATTATTCTGGATAAATACTAGTTTAGAATTCTTGATTGGGTTTTGATTTTTAAGTCCCTTAACTCATTATTCAAGAGTTTGGGTTGTATTTATAGAAAGTTGACCTTTGTTTGCATGACTCACAAACATGTAACGACATTTTCCAATGTACTATTGGGCATTGTGATTGAAGTGTCTTATATTGTTTCAAGCAATGTTTTCAATAAGGAAAACAATTATGTGATTCTAGCCATCACACTTTCATGTACTTCTTTTCACGCTAGCTCACACTTGTTGTTTTTATGTCCCACTCACTTACTTATTTGTTTTCTTATGTGTCATGCTCGCTTGCAATTGTCTCTAGCAACCTTAGTGTGTAGGGTACTACCAGTAATGCACCCCACAATGTGATTTTTACAATGATTTGATTTTGATGAGTCACTTGACCTCATTCAATTTCGGATAAGTCCTTCTTTTACAACAAGTTGTTAATTGAATTACAAATTCAAAGACTTCTTATTTGAATTTGTAAAACATTCAACCTTATCAATCTTGAGTCAATGACTCAGACAACCCTTAATTCAAAGAGACAACTTTGTTTGCAATTTGTGATCTGAAAATAGGGGGATGACTTGTTTTTCTATGCAATCACCCTCTACTCCATTAAAATAAACTTCAGGACCTTGCTCAATGTCTTAGTTGTGCAAGAGAAATTATGTGTCAAGTTTAGGCTTCTTTTATGTGTTTATGTATGAGGTTTTTGTAAGGTTAAATATGTGGTTTAAATAAATACACAACAAACATAACTTGCAGCAAATAAACCAACAAACTCATAACAAAGACAATATGATAAAGGAGTTCACCCCCAACTGGGCTACATCTCCTTGAGCCTCCATCAATGGACTAGGCTCTCTGGGATTAGTTTGTCAAAGATTCTTTTAGAAGCTGTTGCTAAACTCCAATGGATTTGTTGACTGTACCATTGGGTTCAAAATACATAAAAACCCCAAAAATGACTATTAGAACTCTGAAACCGGACCATGGCTCATCCAGACATGACCTCTTCTGCATGTGGCCTTGAGCTTCTCTGAGCTTCCTTGTGGAAAAAACACATGTAAAAGTCCTCAAATTCCTTTGAAACATGTCCCAATGTGTTTAGAGCATAACAATTAGTCAAAAATGACTATTCAGTCACATAAAATAGACTTGGGCTCATCTGAGCATGACCTCTATCAATGGTGGCCCTAAGCTCCCCGAAAATTCAAAGTAGTAAAACCTTCAAAAGAAGTCTCCAAATGGCTTTGAAAACTGTGCCAATGGACTCAGAGCATCCAAAAACCCCTAGCTAGTATTTTTCGGCACCTCATTTGACTAAAAAATGAAGAAGTTAGGCCTCCTCCCATTTTCCTCCTTCAAGCTTGTTGTCTCTGGTTCGCCAATTTGCACCTCTTGTGTGAGTAACCTGGCTTTTGGGCATTTCCTGTGCCTAAACCTAGAAAAGGCATGCATGCCTGCAAAATGTGCCAAATTGTAGAACAATTAGGGAACTAAACCCCCGAATCATGGAGGTGTTGGGTGCATGGGGAGCCATATGGCCATGTCCCATCGCATAAAAAGGGCTCCATTGCATGTTGCTTGTGGGCTCGACACGTGTCCAGGTGCATGGGTTGTTGGCCATTTAAAAAATGCGCTTCGAGAGGTGGTCACATGGGCACATATAAAAACCAGGGCATACATATAAACGAGGCTATGTTTGAAAACGCACGCCAAAAGTGTAGTGGAGGTCACATGCATCCATGCATGAAATGGGGGCTCGGGCTAAGCCCCAGCCCTAATCCCGTGCGAAACTTACCATAGATAAAATTTAAATATAATCGTAAAGATAACATGGTAAAAACCACATGTGTGGCGCATCGGTTGGCGTCTTTTACTAAAGCGCTCCACCATGGGGGGAGGTCTGGGGTTCAATCCCCACATACTCCATAAAATTTTTAAATACCAAAACAATAACAGGGTGCCATGTGGCAGCCCATGCCTGGGCCACGTGGCACCACCCAATTGGCTTAGAAATGCCACGTGTCTCAAATCTATTCACCCACATCTGTCAAATCAAAACTTTCCACATCAACATATGCCAACTCATCATTGACACATCATCTGCCACGTGTGAGGCCATACCCCTGCCACGTCATCATGTACGGACTATACAGTCAGTGTTTTTTTGCCTGTTTGGAAAATCGAACAGAACACGATATCTCACTCATCTAATGTTCGTTTGACCCTGTTCGAAGTGCGTTGGGTTCATGACAACGAGGCCTACGCTCCTATTTGTTTCGAGGTGATTCTGAACACTTTCATTTTTGGGCTAAAATTTGACCCCTGGTCCAGATTCTGATCACACCTTCCCACTGAAAGGATTTTGGACCCACAAAAGCTGATGATTATCTGCCTGAGCTTCAATACTCTTTTACTTCCAAGTTCTATCAACTGATTCTACTTGAAAAGTATTTTTGACAATCACCTGGGTACCTTGACATGCCTTGCATTGCAACTGGCTATGTCCCTCAACCACTGTTCTCTGGCTGCTTCTGACCCACTGTTCTCTTTGTGTTTGGAAGACTGGAAGCCTTCCCACTGAGAATCAAGTCCCTCTTGTGAACTCTTTGGTGTCAACACAATCCGCTCTACAATGGCTGCAAAAAAAGTTTTCCTGCGACATCTTGTCACAAACCAAGAAAAACCATCAATCTTGAAAATAAATTTAATACAAGATTGAAAATGATGCCAACAAAGTCTTTTTTCTCTTCAAGCAAAACATAGTCTCATATTGTACTTCATCAAAGTACATGGCATTTTCCTACATCTTGTTGTACTCAATATCGACTTACAAGCTGACAAACAACATCGACTAAACATAAGTCGAAAAACATGATCGACACAACATAGTCGTCAAGACAACATCGACACAAGTCGAGACTCATTTGAAACATATCGACATTCCCAATGACAAGTCGACATTCATGATACACAACCATGTTACAATCATGAGTCACTCATAATGAACTATCACCAAGTTCATTGTTTACACATACAAAATCTCATGCATGTGCATAGCTCTTCAACTCTCCTTCAAGTACAACATAAGTACATAAACCCAAAAACATGTGGGTACATAAGAGCCGAAATGAAATCTATATGGCTGCAATAAGTGAGTATCATACCCCTCTTTTACATCCTCCTGGCGAAGTTGTGCAACAACAAGAATGCCTTCAAATGAATTGCATTCACATGCAAACTTGCATCATACAAGTTATGAGAAACTATTGCAACTTGTCAACCTTTCAACAGAAATGCATACATAAGGCTGAAAAGTGCATCTACAAACAAAAAAATGCAAACCTTACTTGCTCAAGAAATCTAACCATTTCTTACCAAGCCAATTCAATGGTGACTTTTTCTGTTGAACATCTTGTGAATCATATCGACTCACATCGATGATGGAATCTCCTCTTCCATTCTTTCCAGTCTCTTTATCCATCTGCTTCTTGTGTTGTGGATAAGTGGTTGGATGCAATGTCCAACATTGGTCAATGAGATGACCCCTCTTCTGGCAGTG
>SNQJ01S0100181.1:19394-30905 GCA_010110895.2 Picea sitchensis | reverse complement strand
TTGCTCACTTTCTTAGTTGATTTTTGTCTCCCCCTCTCCTTCTCTCTCTCCCACCTCTACTCCTCTCTCCTTCTCTCCCTCTTTCCCTCTATATCTCCTCCACTCTTCCCTCTCTCTCTCTCTCTATCACTTTTTCCTTCCCTTCCTCTCTCTCTCTCTCACTCTCACTCTCTCCCTCTCCCTCTCCTTAACTATCTCTCTCTTTCTTCCTCTCTCTGATCTAGGTGGATATTGGTGGCTACTGACCTATTCCAAATTCCAACTAGCTCATCTTGAAAGTTTTTAGTTCAACACGTTTCTCTGTAATGGGGAAATTTATTTGTAATTGTCGGTTATGAACTTACGAGACTGTCCTGAATCCATACATAGCTTCCCACCTATTCCAACCAGATTATTTTGGAAGTTTTCATGTCAGTACATCTTTATGTACTTCTAGGGCCATTTTGGGGCTCTAAACAATGTTTTCTTGGCTTTCCATAGTCAAACTATAAACAGAGTCAAAGTTTGAGAACATAATATGTAGTTCTTGAAAACACCTTTCCAATGGGCTATCTGTAATGTTCCCAAACCAATTTTTTCACTGGGAACACTAACCACTCTCTGTTAACTGTTGTTTAGATGTGTGTTTGCAGGTTTACTCTTGGAATTGTTTTTTAGGGTTTGTTTATTCAGTTATCAAGCATGTGAACATAGATCTGAATATGCATCATACAAAAATACAAGATATAGCAAGAAACACCAGATATGGAATCAGACAACACAGATCTGACCTTTATTTAGATAATATGAGGAACCTGATACAATAAGACTGCAGATCTAGAATAATAACAGATAGATCCTCTAGCTAAAATATGAGCTGCTACAAAATTCTCAAGATATGAATATACAATCCTCCAAAGGCTAGATACAAGTTGAAGAAAAATACAAGATTAACTTCTTTCCCTCCAGGGTCAAGTCCAAACCCCCCTGCTTGAAGTTACGCCCTCCAGGATAGTTGTTAAGATCCAATATTTTAGCCCTACTGCTGGAAGCCCTCAAATACCACAAAACTCTATGGAATGGTATATCAATGCAAGGTAAACCCCATCTTGAAGTCTCAAGTTGAAATGCCAAGAAATGCTTCTCAAAATGATGAAACTCCAAACTAAACCGCGCCCTCCTTAAGACTGTAGAGACCCAATAATTTGACCCTGTTGATGGAGACCTCCAAATACTATGAAACAATTGGAATGATAGATCAGGGCAAGGTGAACCCCTTGGTGAAGTCTCTGACTGAGATATGAAGTTTTTCCCTTCCAAACTGAGTAGATATACTTTCCAATAGCACCCTCCTTCTCTCTAACTCTTTTCAATGATTTAGAAAATCAAATGGCAAGTATAACTCTCTCAAAATGCACTAGAAATGATGGTCAAGGCCCTACAGAGAAAACCCAAGTGTCCAAAATTCCAAAATCCTTCTCAAACCCTTGGATCAAAACTTCCTTCACTCAATGGTGCGCCCCCTTGCTAAAATCCCTCAAAGTTACATCATGTTGATGCCCTGGATGGATGATGGTACCTGTGGCTGCTATAGAATGGTGTGGGTGGAGTATTGCATCCATGAGACCAAGCTTGGAACAAGTGAGGTGGGATCTTTCACCACCGAGTTGTCCTCTAAGGTTTGTATTCTCAAAACCCTCTAAATTGTTGTGCTCTAGATCCCAAAAGCAAAATGCAATAATAATCCAAAAGTGAGTGAGAGGTTTTCCCTTCCTTTCCTTTATAGCTCTAATCTATTTCTTTGTTGAGTTAGTTAACCCCTAGGGTTAAATATTAGCTTTCCCTCATGTGTTCTATTATTTCATTGAGTTACCTTTTCTTTTCCAAGTCAACTTAATATTATAATGTCGAGTTTAGATGATGGTTTTTAGCTGACTTCTCCCCATAGTGCATGAGACTATAGTCTAGTGGGGATGACTAGAATACTGAGTCTCTCCAACCCTCTTCATCAAGAGGTGGGGGACATTACAGTCTCCCCTGCTAGAAATTGCTTTCCCACAAGCAATTATGAAATTGTCTCCTGTAATACCTGTTCACTCTCCCAAGTAGCATCCTCAATGGGTAAGTCCTTCCATTTGACTAAGAATTCCTTGATGATCCTCCTCCTTAGATTCTTCTCACGAACCTCCAATATCTCTTCTGGTATCAATATCAATTTCCCTTCTTCATCTAATGGTGGAAATTCATCAATTGGAGTGATGTGTTGGCCTATGTCTCTCTTCAAACATGACACATGGAAAACATTGTGTATTTTGTTTCCCTATGAAAGATCAAGATCATATGCTAGGGCCCCTACCTTCATATTGATCTTGTAGGGTCCAAACAACCGAGGTTGGAGTTTTTCTTCTCCACTTCTTTTGATGGATGTATGTCTGTATGGTTGGAGCCTCAAGTAAACCAAATCACCAACCTCAAATGTGTTCTCTACTATGTGACTATCTGCCTAGAACTTTTGCTGATTATGTGCCCTTTGTAGGTGGTCCTTTAGTTCTCTTAGTATATCTTGACTCTACTAAATCCAATATTGATTCGTAGGAGCCCTTCTATCACCAAAGACAATCTCTACAAAGGAGAGAGGGTCATAACTATACAAGTCTCTGAATGAAGTCATACCAATAGACATATGATGTGTGGTGTTGTAGCAGTATTCTCCCAAATGAAGCCACCTAAACAATGCTTTTTGCTTCCCTGATACATAATTTCGGAGGTAGCCTTCCACCCACTTGTTGACTATTTATGTTTGACCATCAATTTGAGGATGGTAACTGGTGCTAGGGGTTAAGTTTGTACCAACTAACTTGAATAATTCCTTCCAAAAAGTTCTCATGAATCAGATGTCCATGTCACTCACAATGGTCTTGGGTAAACCATGTAGTCTGAAAACCTCCTTGAAGAACAAATCTGCAACCTCTGTTGCACTGAAGTCTGTGGTAATGGAGAAGAAGTGTGCAAACTTAATTAACCTGTCCACCACTAAAAAAATAAAATATTTACCCTGTGCTTTGGGAAATCCCAATCTAGGTATATATCAGTGGCCACCCACCTTTTCCAACTGGCTCAAAACAATTTTCTGGCAATTTTGGTAATTTACTATTTTTGGCAGTTTTTCGGGTCCTCAACTTCCAAATCCGTTTTGAGGCCCTAAACAACGTTTTTTGGACATCAACTAGTCGACAAATATCTTCATTATAAATGATGTCAATTGTTGTAATCATCATATAGATCTTTCTAACAATGTATCTTATGTGTCAAACGAAGATCGTATGCAAATGTTACTACCCTAGGAAGTTGATGTACTGACTTACCCAAACAGGGCCCACGTGACTTTTGGCGCTTCATCTCCTAGGGTTACGTTTTTTTGACATTCCTGTTTATTGTAAAAAGGCCTTCAGAGCCTCATTGTAATCATCTTCTTGTGAATGCGAGTAGTCGCCACATCTCTTCTTAGAGATAAGCTACCACCATTCTAGAGAGTCTTTCACCCTGTATTTTTGCAGTCTCTGTACATTTATTTCATTAATAGAAATCGTGTATTACTGTATCTCTGTGTTTATGGTTGCATCTCTGATACATTTATTTTATATTATTGGATATCCACGATATCTCTGTGCATTTCTTTATTATATCTCCGCTCTCATTTTGTGCCGAAATTAATCCGGATCAAATCCTGTGATGAACTCCATAGAGATGCTTTCCCATTTGTGCTTCAGGATGGGTAGAGGTTGCAATAATCTTGCTGGATGTATGTGCTCATCTTTTTTTACCTGAAAATTAATGCATTCCTTTATGTGGGGCATCACATCTTCCTTCAACCCTTTCCAAGAAAATTTTTCCCTTACCTGTCGATATGTTTTGACAAATACTTGATGTCCTGGCAAAGGTGAATCATGGCATGCTTGTAGTACCTTGGCCTTAAAGGCTGACTCAGGAACCGAGAAAATTCGGCCCTTGTAGTAGATGATGTCATCCATTACTCTGAAGTTGTCATATTGTACCTGTCCATCCATTAATTGACATGGAAATTGGTTCTTTGAGTATTCCACTAAGAGGTGGTCCTTCTAGTCAAATGAGATATCGATCATCTGTAATGTTCCCAAGCCAATTTTTTTTGTTGGGAACACTAAATGCTCTCTATTAACTATTGTTTAGATGTGTGTTTGCAGGTTTACTCTTGGAGTTTCATTTTAAGGTTTGTGTATTCATTTATGTAGCATGTGAACATAGATCTGAAGATGCATCATACAAAAATACAAGAGATAGAAAGAAACACCACATATGGAATCAAGCAACATAGATCTGAACTTTATTTAGATAATATGAGGAACCTGATACAATAAGACTGCAGATATGGAATAATAATAGATAGATCCTCTAGCTAGAATATGAGCTACTACAAAATTCTCAAGTTATGAAGATACAAGCCTCCAAAGGATCTATACAAGATGAATAACAATACAATATTAACTTCTTTCCCTCCAGGGTCAAGTCCAAACCCCCTTGGCTAAAGTTATGCCCTCTTGGATAGCTGTGAAAATCCAATATTTCGACCCTACTGCTAGAATACCTCAAATACCACAAAACTCCGTGGAATGGTAGATCGGGGAAATATTAACCCCCTCCTGAAGTCTCAAGATGAAATACCAAGATATGCTCCTCAAAATGCTGAAAATACAAACTAAACTGCATCCTCTTGAAGACTGCAGAGACCCAATAATTCAGCCCTGTTGATGGGGACCTCCAAATACTCTGAAACTCTTAGGAATGATAGATCAAGGTAAGGTGAACCCCTTGGTGAAGTCTCTGACTGAGATATGAATTTTTACCCTTCCAAACTTAGTAGATCTACTTTCCAATAGCACCCTCCTTCTCTCCAACTCTTGGTAGTGCTTCAGAAAATCAAATGGAAAGTATAACTCTCTCAAAATTCACTAGAAATGATGGTCAAGGCCCTGCAAAGAAAACCCAAGTGTCCAAAAGTAAAACATCCTTCTCAAACCCTTGGATCAAAACTTCCTTCACTCAATGGTGCACCTCCTTGTTGAAAACCCTCAAAGTTATGTCATGTTGATGCCCTGGATGGATGATGGTACCTGTGGCTGTTGTAGAATGGTGTGGGTGGATTATTGCATCCCCAAGACCAAGTTTGGAACAAGTGAGCTGGGATCTTTCATCACCAAGTTGTCCTCTAGGGTTTGCATTCTCAAAACCCTCAAAATTGTTGTGTTCTAGAGCCCAAAAGAAAAATGCAATAATAATCCAAAATTGAGTGAGAGGTGCGCTCTTCCTTTCCTTTATACCTCAATTTGTTTCTTTGTTGAGTTAGTTAACCCCTAGGGTTAACTCTTATCTTACCGTCACGTGTTCTATTATTTCATTGAGTTACCTTTTCTTTTCCAAGTCAACTTAATATTATAATGTTGAGTTTAGTTGATGGTTTTTAGCTAACTTCTCCCCATAGTGCACGAGACTATAGTCTGGTGGGGATGACTATAATACTGTGTCTCTCCAACCCTCTTCATCAATATGTGGGGGACATTACAGTCTCCCCTGCTAGAAATTGCTTTCCCACAAGAAATTCTGAACCTGTCTCCTGTAATACCTATTCACTCTCCCAAGTAGCATCCTCAATGGGTAAGTCCTTCCATTTGAATATGTATTCCTTGATTCTCCTCCTCCTTAGATTCTTCTCACGAACCTCCAGTATCTCTTTTGGTATCAATATCAATTTCCCTTCTTCATCTAAGGGTGGAAATTCCTCAATTGGAGTGATGTGTTGGCCTATGGCTCTCTTCAAACATGACACATGGAAAACATTGTGTATTTTGCTGCCCTGTGGAAGATCAAGATCATATGCCACGACCCCTACCTTCCTATTGATCCTGTAGGGTCCAAAGAACTGAGGTTGGAGTTTTTTTTCTCCACTTCTTTTGATGTATGCCTGTTTGTACGGTTGGAGCCTCAAGTAAACCAAATCACCAAGCTCAAATGTGCACTCTACTATGTGCCTATTTGCCTGGACCTTTTGTTGATTACGTGCCCCTTGTGGGTGGTACTTCAGTTCTCTGAGTATATCCTGACTCTGTTGAATCCAATCTTGAACCATAGGAGCCCTGCTGTCACCAAAGACAATCTCTATAAATGAGAGAGGGTCATAACTGTACAAGGCTCTGAATGGATTCATACAAATAGACATAATATGAGTGGTGTTGTAGAAGTATTCTCCCAAATGAAGCCACCTAACCCATGTTTTTTGCTGCCCTGATACATAATTTTGGAGGTAGCTTTCCACCCACATGTTGACTAATTTTTTTTTACCATCAGTTTGAGGATGGTAATTGGTGCCAGGGGTTAAGGCCATACCAAATATCCTGAATAATTCCTGCCAAAAATTACTCATGAATCGGCTGTCCCTGTCACTCACAATGGTCTTGGGTAAACCATGTAGTCTGAAAACCTCCTTGAAGAAAAAATCTACAACCTGTGCTTCACTGAAGTCTGTGGCAATGGAGAAGTGTGCAAACTTAGTTAACCTCTCCACCACTACAAAAATACAATCTGTACCCTGTGCTTTGGGAAATATTGTGATGAAGTCGATAGAGATGCTTTCCCATTTGTGCTTCGGGACCGGTAGAGGTTGCAATAATACTACTGGATGTGTGTGCTCATCCTTGTTTACCTAAGAAGTAGTGCATTCCTTGATGTGGCGCATCACATCTTCCTTCAACCCTTTCCAAGAAAATATTTCCCTTACCTGTCGATATGTTTTGAAAAATCCTTGATGTCCTACTACGAGTGAATCATGGCATGCTTGTAGTACCTTGGCCTTAAAGGATGACTCGGGAACCAAGAAAATTTGGCCCTTGTAGTAGATGATGTCATCCATTACTCTGAATTTGACATCATGTACCTATCCATCCATTAATTAACATTCACATTGGTGTTTTGAGTATTCCACTAAGAGGTGGGCCATCCAGTCAACTGAGATATCGATCATTTGTAATGTTACCAAGCCAATTTTTTTGTTGGGAACACTAAATTCTCTCTGTTAACTGTTGCTTAGATGTGTGTTTGCAGGTTTACTCTTGGAGTTGCGTTTTAGGGTTTGTGTATTCAGTTATCAAGCATGTGAACATAGATATGAAGATGCATCATACATAAATACAAGAGATAAAAAGAAACACCAGATATGGAATCAAACAACACATATCTGATCTTTATTTAGATAATATGAGGAACCTGATACAATAAGACTACAGATCTGGAATAATAACAGATAGATCCTCTAGCTGGAATATGAGCTACTACAAAATTCTCAAGATATGAATATACAAGCCTCCAAAGTCTAGATACAAGCTGAAGAACAATACAAGATTAACGTCTTTCCCTCTAGGGTCAAGTCCAAACCCCCTTGGTTGAAGTTACACCCTTCTGGATAGCTGTGAAGATCCAATATTTTGGCCCTGCTGCTTGAAGTCCTCAAATACCATAAAACTCTGTGGAATGGTAGATCGGGGCAAGGTAAACCCCCTCTTGAACTCTCAAGTTGAAATACCAAGATATGCTCCTCAAAATGATGAAACTCCAAACTAAACTGTGCCCTCCTGAAGATTGTAAAGACCCAATAATTCAGCCTTGTTGATGGAGACCTCCAAATACTCTAAAACTATGAGGAATGATATATCAGGGCAAGGTGAACCCCTTGGTGAAGTCTCTGACTGAGATATGAATTTTTACCCTTCCAAACTAAGCAGATCTACTTTCCAATAGTGCCCTCCTTCTCTCCAACTCTTGTCAATGCTTCAGAAAATCAAATGGCAAGTATAACTCTCTCAAAACGCACTAGAAATGATAGTCAAGGCCTTGAAGAGAAAACCCAAGTGTCCAAAAGTACAAAAGCCTTCTCAAACCCTTGGATCGAAACTTCCTTCACTCAATGGTATGCCCCCTCGCTGAAAACCCTCAAAGTTATGTCTTGTTGATGCCCTGGATGGATGATGGTACTTGTGGCTATTGTAGAATGGTGTGGGTGGAGTATTGCATCCACGAGACCAAGCTTGAAACAAGTGATGTGGGATCTCTCACCATCGAGTTGTCCTCTAGGGTTTGTATTCTTAAAACCCTCAAAATTGTTATTCTCTAGAGCCCAAAAGAAAAATGCAATAATAATCCAAAAGTGAGTGAGAGGTGCACCCTTCCTTTCCTTTATACCTCCAATATATTTCTCTGTTGAGTTATTTAACCCCTATGGTTAACTCTTAGCTTACCCTCACATGTTCTATTCTTTCATTGAGTTACCTTTTCTTTTCCAAGTCAACTTAATATTATAATGTTGAGTTTAGCTTATGGTTTTTAGTTGACTTCTCTCCATAGTGCACGAGACTATAGTCTAGTGGGGATGACTAGACTAGTGAGTCTCTCCAACCCTCTTCATCAATATGTGGGGGACATTACACTATCACACGCCTAGAACAAAGATCGTATGCAAAAGTTACGACCCTAGGAAGTTAATGTACTAACTTACCCCAAGGGGGCCCACATGAATTTTGGCGCTTCATATTCTAGGGTTGGGTTTTTGGATGTATAGGTTTTTGGCATTCATGTTTATCATAAAAATTCCTTCAGAGCCTCATTGTAATCATCTTCTTGCAAATGAGTGTACCTGTCACATCTCATATCAAAGATAAAGATGCCACCATTCTAGCAATCTTAGACTCTGTATTTTTATAGTTTTTGTACATTTATTTCATTAATAGAAATAATGTATTGTTGTATTTTTCTGTTTCTGGAATTTTCTATGTGTATTTCATTGTAATATCTCTTCTTTCATTTCGTTCTGAAAATAATATGAATCAACGGTATTAGAGAAGGATGCTCTTGATCGTTTTTCAGTGCATGTCCCCGACGAGGTCTGAGTATAGTAAGTTGGGTCTTGATCTTGTCTCTCTTGAGGAAAATTTCTCTCGCATGCCCAAGAAACCCTCCATAGCGGAAGAAAAAAAATGACGGAGCATAAGATTATATTAACTTGTTGCTTGAGAAAGCTATCGCGCGACAAAGGGACAAAATGATGGAGAATTTTTCCCACATCCTTCAACGCCTACCGACATCAACATGCGCATATTCATCAAGCGACCACTTTGGAGGAACCTCTCCCTTCAAGGTACAAGTTAATTTTGATATTCTCATATTTGAAGGTCAGTTAGATGTAGATTCCTTATAAAAATGGTTAAATCTTCTAGAAGGTTATTTCTCTATTCACAATTTTTCTGACAGGGAAAAGATCACCTTCACACTCCTCAAGGCCCTCCCCCTTGTAAAACATTGGTGGGAAACTTACTGGGAGAAAAATTCCATAGAGGAATCTGGAATATATGGGGCCAAGCCCACTTGGGATTTTTTTGTGGATATGGTCAAGGAACAATACTATCTTGTTGATAACTATGAAGACCAGTGCATGAGATGGACCACACTGTAACAAGAGAAGATCCAAACAGTGACGAAGTTCAAAAATACTTTCCATACCTTGCGCACCAAGCTGGGTATTAAAGAGAAAGACTCATATTTTAGATTCGAAATTGATATCAGTATTTGCAAAATTGAATCTACTTTCTATGGATATAATTTGTTTTCATTTTCATTATTTTGATCTAATTTTATTTAATTTGATAAAAAAATCACTTTATAATATTTTTAGGTGACATTATGATTCACTGAAATGAAATATCCATATCTCTAAAAATGCACAGTGGAAAATTTAAAAAAAATTATATTCACAATCCTTAAACTGTTCTCTTCAAAAGAGTATTTTTAGATTTTAATTTTAAGTACAAATTAAGATAGATACAATGTGGGGGAAACCATGTGTTTAAAATTTGCAACTGTTTCATCTTGGTCAACTTAAAAAAATTCTAGAAACTATAACATTCATCCGTTAGATTCAAAATTATAGTCATAGGAAAATAGAGTCTTTGTAGATTGTTGCAGTATATTTATTTTGTCAAAAACAAAATTTAAATAATAGATACATTGTTAGGGAAAAACATAACTCATTATCATTCATTTCATTTTTAAGGAACATACTCTGAAACAATTTCCAAATTGACATATCAAATCTCAATAAAAATAATTTGAAAAATAGTCAGTAGAAAACTAACAAAATTATTCACAAGTTTTGATTTTACTATAAAGTGAAATTCTAAATAAATAAAAAATACTTTTGTATACCGAAAGTTGAAGAACTTGTGAAAATATAGTTTTTTTTTTTTTTTTTTTCTCATAAAACAAGCAAAATAGACACCCATCTTGATGATTTATAAAGATAAGTTTTTGGTGTTTTTTCAATAACAAACATTTATAAAGATAATTTTTTATGGTTTTTTCCCTCAAAAGTTTTCAAGTTAAACTTTATATACCATGATTTGAATTTATATGCATTAACTATTTTAATGTTAATAAATGATACATAAATGCATAAGTTCAACAATATTTGAAATACTATAATAATTACATGGTAAAAAATACTTCATCTCCTCACTTACAAAAATAAATAAAAATAACTATTCATGTGATCTTTCATTTCCCTTCCCTGTTTCACTACAACATAAACAAAGACAAAGGACCTAAATTTGTGGCACTTCCCTTTCCTATTTCACTACAACAAAGACAAAGGAGGACATAAATTTGTGGCACACATTGTTCATGGGTTAAATTTTTGACGACAATTTGTCATTTTAATATAGCAAGGGCTAGTTGTTTCCTATCAACACTAACTTGTAGCCTTAGATGCTCCAAATTCAATAAATTATTTGTATCTCTTATATCAAGATAAGAAAAATTAATGTTAGATAATGTTTTTTATCAATTAATTATTATTCCTAAATGATTGAAGAACGAGGTGCAATGGCATGAATTAATATGAGAGAACTTTTAGACACACTTAAATGCATTTACTATTTAACAAATTGTTCAATCTTACTTTTTTTATTTTTTAAATAGATTTTGATGGTACATATCCGAAAAAATTGGCCTCCACCACGAGCATTTAGTCCCATTATTATCCTATACAATAATAAGAAAATTATAAAATATATTTTTTAAATTAATTAAAATATTTGTAATAAGACATTAATAAATTATTTTTGAAAACATTAGTGAAGTAAAAAACATTATACAAGTTAATACAAAGTGAACGTACATTGGTGGCACTAAGGACTAATAATATGAACAATCCATGTAATTGTGCGATAATCTTAATCAGTAATATTAAAACTTGACATTAATTTGTGTTTGTTAAATAAATTATTCTTGATGTTGTAATTTCTTTAAAACATTTTTATTTATATTTACATAAATTGATATTTTATTAAATTTAGATTAAAAAAATCATAAATATAAAATTTTGTTTGTTAAATAAAATATTCATGATGTTGTAATTGTAATTTTTTTTTAGAACATTTATATTTATATTTATAT